>JANSVB020000430.1:3806789-3820693 GCA_025504935.2 Erythroxylum haughtii | reverse complement strand
TATCTTTAGGGATTATGATTATGATTTGATTTGATTACGATTATAAGTGTAACTTACCTTATATAAATAAGATACTCTAGTATATAAAGGGAGTGAGGGCTGCTGATTTTTGCAAGCTCTTCCCCTTCCCTTTCTTAATTCATAGTAGGGGTATTTTGGCTACTGGAGGAAGGGAGAGGCGATAAGCTACAAAACCAACCTTGGCTTCAACGGGAAATGAGGAAATATTTTGTGATTATGTTTAGAGGCAAGGGGCAGTTGGTGATAAGGTTGTAGTTTTAAAAGAACCAAATCCACTTCCTCAAAGGTTACGGCTCGATGTCTAGCATCATAGTCAGTTTCATGACATTCTGAGTTTGTAAGAGATGCTCTTGCACTTCGTACAGCAACAAATTTCTATTATGCAATTCAATACTTCTACTTCCGGCAAACCTGAACAATAAGAAAGCAAGTGAGGGGGAGAACGACCATAAATGACTTCAAAGCGAGTAGTTTTCAAAGAAGATTGATAGCTAGTGTTGTAACAGTATTTGGTGCAAAATATCCAATCTATCCACTTGTGTGGACGATCTCCTTTAAAATATTAAATATACATCTCGATAACTCAGTTAATTGCCTCTATTTGCCCATCACTTTGAGAATGATATGTTGAGCTGAATGATAACTTGGAACCACTCAACTTGAATAACTTTGTCCAAAAAGAACTTATGAGTGTGACATCTTATTCACTAACTATGGTTTCTGGCATCCTATGCAATTTAAAGATATGATCAAAGAAGAGTCGAGCCACTGTGACTATTGAATAAGGGTGCGCTAGAGGCAGAAAGTGTGCATATTTGGAGAAACAATCATCAACAACCAATAAGACAGTCATCCCATGTGATGGTGGAAGCCTATCTCTGGAATCTATAGAAATATCTGACTAAATCTATGCCAAAATTGGGAGAGGTTGCAATAGCGCTATAGGTCGTAAGTATTCTGATTTATTTCTTTAACAAATTTCACATATCTGACCATGTCCTAAACTTGGCGCTTCATTCTCATCTAATAAAACATGATGAAACCTTATGAAGAATCTTTTGATACCTGTCATGATACTCAGCATGAAGTGTTGAAATTATTGGTTGAACAAGGGCAGAAGAAGTTGGCAAATAAACTTTGTTTTTGAAGAATATTAGCCCATCACGGTATGGCCAAGGACTGCCCTCCTTGGTTGTTGTAATACGTTTCACTAGTTGCTATAACTCCTATGAGTTACAAACTTCTGTTCGAATCGCATAAAAGAACCCCATTAGGATTCCCACATCCTCATCTCTGCGTGATAGTGCATCAGCCACAATATTTTCTCGCCCAGCTCGGTATTCCACTGTAAAGTCAAAGCCCATGAGCTTGTTAACCCAATGCTGTTGTGGTGAGGTAATAATACGTTGCTTTCTGAGGAACTTTAGCCTATAATGATTTGTTCATATTAGAAAGTGCCATCCCCACATATAAGATCTCAAATGGCGCATAGCTTTGGCTAAGCCAATCAATTCCTTCTTGTAGGTAGTAGATGTTAGTGTTATTGAGCTAGAGTACAAGCAATTAGTCCGCCTTCTTGTTGTAGGACAACTCTTATTCTATTCCATAATCTGAGGCATCACATTCTACTACAAAGATATTTTCAAAATCTTTTCAAAATCTGAGCCAATTTTAATGTTTCAAAGGTGGCCAGTGAATCTTGCATCCAAATAAAGTTCTTTTGCAACATAGTTGTCAGTGGCTCAACAATTTCCCCATAATTTTTCATAAATTTTTTGTAGTACCTAGTAAGACCAAGGAAGCCTTTGCTCGAATGGTAGTGGGTTGGGGACTTTTCGGGGGTTTGTTTCCACTTCCCTAGATGATTTGAGTTTGAGCAAACAAGCATTTAGACTGTTTTGGGAACAAGCAGTGCTATCTAACAAGGTGAACACCAATTGAAAATGATGCATATGTTTTGCCCAAGTACGATTATAAATGAGGATGTCATCAAAGAATACCAAGACAAAGTTGCGTAGATATTGCTTGAATACAACATTTATGAGGGCTTGAAAGGTGGAAATGAAGGTGAAACCATAAGGCATCACTAGAAATTCAGAGTGCCCATAATGAGTGCGAAAAGTTTTCTCCACATCTTTATCATGCATCCTAACTTGTTGATTCTTAGAGCATAAATCTAGCTTTGAGAAATAGTAAGCCCTGTGTATTCCTCCAATAGTTCGTCGATTACTGGATTTGGAAATTTTTCTTTGATAGTTTGGGCATTTGGGGAGCGATAATTGATACAAAATCTCCATGAAACAACAAAGAGGATTGGAGAAGAAAAGGGAGACTTGCTAGTTTGGATGAGTCTTCTTTTTAGCATCTCCTCACATTGCCTTTCAATCTCATCTTTTGCCCGTGAGGATAATGATAAGGTTGGACAAGTATAACTCTTGTTCCTAGTTGTACATTAATGCGATGATCACATTGACGAGTAGGTGGCAGCCCTTCTGGGGCACTAAACAGGTATGGGAATTCTGCTAGGACTCTTTTGAGCTACAACTCCTTATCCATTTCTACTAGTGTGTTGCGGATGCATTCGTGGGTCAAACATATGAACGACGCAGAAAGACTACTGCCTAAGATACTGATTCTGCGTGAAATAAGGAATCCTAGGTGGTCTAATTTTAGTTATTTCCAGTTCTGTTCTGTTACTTCCTTATTTTATGGCAGTAGGAATTTTATTAGGAAAGGAAGTCTATTAAGGAATTTGAATCCTTGCTTAGTTAGGAATTCTAGTTGGCAGTAGGAGTTTTATTAGGAAAGAGAGTCTATTAAGGAATCTGAATCATTGTTTAGTTAGTAATCCTAGTTCTTTTGGTCTTCATTATTGTAAGGAGATTTCCCCATAAACAGGGAGTTATTCAGCCATAATATTTAAGCAGAAATTATTAGAAAAAACCCAGAGATCTGAAACTCTCTCTCAATGAGTTTCAAGGTTGCAGCTCCTTCGATGAGCTGTGTTGGATTACCAATTATAGGTACATCCAGGAGGAAGAACAAAGGTAAAAACTCTTTGTTGGAAGAAGAATCTCCGATTCATCTTCCGGTGACTCGATCACAGACTTGGGACCGTAACATAGTGTTGCTAACTGAGAAGTAGTAGGTGGGCCGAAATCTTTACTTCCACATAGCTCTCCATTCTGCCCTTGCCACCAAAGCTGCATCTTTATGGCTGCAAAGTCCTAATAAATAGGACTCAGCATCCTTAGCCAGTTACCCCTAACACTGCTCCAAACTCAGAAAGAGGCAGTAAAAATAAATGAAAGTGAAATGTATGAGGACCTAGTTGTACCGAAAGCGATTGAGATACTCCTGGGCTATTTCTTCATTTGTCACTGTTACTTGCAATCCAGCCCTTGATTCAGTGGGTATTTTCATTTTATCCACCAAAGATTCATTCACAAAGCTGTGAGTGCTTCCCGAATCAATCAATATCAGTAGGGCCTTCCTGTAGACAAAGCCCTTCACTTGCATTGTCTGTGATTTCTGTATTCCTGTTATAGCATGAATGGATATTTCCAGCTCCTTTGTTTCTTCTATCATAATTTCTGGTTCAGGTTGCATATCATCAATTCCCAACAATTAAAAGAGATTTATATTGGTATCCTACTGTATAAGGCTCATCACAGTTGTAACAAAGCCCTTGCTATTTAGCCGCTTCACAAAAGGTGTCCATGGTGCATTATTTCTTGTGTTTCGTTGTTGGCCACTTTGTTCTTTCCGATGTCTAATTCCTTGACGTTTGTACAACTGGCTAAGCTAATAGCGCTAGTTAAATCTTGAGGATGTTGCAGCTCAACTTCTACTGCTACGGCTTCTTTCAATCCACCAATGAAGATCTCAACCTACTGTTCTTGTGGAAAAGTGCTGGCACGAGCAGCGAGTCATTCAGAGTGCCGCCGATACTCCACAGTGCTGGTTTGATGAAGTTTGTACAGTTCTGCCAATTTATCGCTTCTGACTGGTGGGCCAAATAGCATGTTGCCATTGGCCTTGAAATCTTCCCAGGGAAGTTGTGGCCGATCCCTTTCCAACTTGAGAAACCATAGTTGGGCATCTCCTCCCAAGTGGAAGGATGCCAGCCTCGCTTTATCTTCCTCTGTTCTTTGTTGATAGCGAAAAAAAAAAAAAATGTTCCCAACTGGTCAGCCATTGCATGATTAATTTCACATAGAACATATGCAGTATGTTCCTCGGATAATACTGCTCTCACCTTCATCCTCTTGTGCTGCAGGAATTTCATAACCAAGCTTTTGGAAAGTCTGCCAATTCTTGTTGTTTGTTCTCCATAGCTGCACAGTCTTGTTCTCATTGTCTCTTATCACGATCTTGATCGTCCTGATACATTTTTAGAGAAGCCTTAAATTGTCATTGGAAGTTTTGAGAGTCCTCCGTAACTTCTTGCTCTAATATCAAACTGTTATAAGCCCTTGACTGTGATGTATTTATGGGACCCTGCAACTTGAAATAAGAAACTCAGGGTGTTTAGAAAAGCCTGAAATTGTCGTTGGAAGTTTTGAGAGTCCTCCGTAACTTCTTGCTCTAATACCAAACCGTTATAAGCCCTTGACTGTGATATAGTTATGGGACCCTGCAACTTGAAATAAGAAACTCATGGTGTTTGTTAGTTTTTCTGCCCTTTTGACCGATTTTTGAAAAATCCAGAAAATAAGAGCTCATTAGAGAGAAGTCTTTGATCTCAAAAATGGGAATTTGATAGGAGAAAAATGCTTTCTTATTCCCTTGCATAACTAGCTTTTTATACTCGATTACAAGCACAACAGACTTACTATTTAGGGAACATTCAAATAATTATAAACTAAGTTGATGAAATAAATCTAAAATACTCGAATGTAATCTGATCACTATTATTTAAATGACAACCAAATTAATATGATAATTATAAATGACAGCTAATCTTGTTTTTTCTTTGGGTGATAGATACTCTAATTAGTGCCTAGCTAAGCGCTAACAGCGGATTCTAAGGTAGTTCAGTCCTATTGGACCAGATACTCAATACCTGAGAGAGAATTTAGCAAGGCAACGCACCTTACATAAGACTTTCTTCTTATGCTTCGAAGAGGGCCAACTAATCGAGTGGTCTTTTGCATAGTTAACACTTTTTTACAAATGTTAGGAATAAGAGGCTTTTCTCTTTCATTCACTTAGAGAAGAGCTAACTTTAGTTCTTAGGCTCATTTAACTTTATTCTGGTAGTTAACAATCGCAAAGCAAAAGCGAGCCTTTACATATGTGAGAGGTATTTATGTTGGAGGGAACATAAGGACTTCAGTATACGCTATATTTGTGAGTGATTTTGTTCTTCACGTGTATAAATAGAAAATTTTGTGGGTGAAGTATATAGGTTCCTTGTTTCTCACGAGTTATGATTCTAACT
This sequence comes from Erythroxylum haughtii, assembly GCA_025504935.2. Taxonomy (NCBI): domain Eukaryota; kingdom Viridiplantae; phylum Streptophyta; class Magnoliopsida; order Malpighiales; family Erythroxylaceae; genus Erythroxylum; species Erythroxylum haughtii. Next base: position 3,815,229 of record JANSVB020000430.1, on the reverse strand, counting down.
AGGGGAGTCCGAAATTTGAACTTCTGCAGGAACTTCTGGAGGCGGTGAAATCAGAGTCCAAGAGGGTAATTGTTGTCAAGAAGGGGCAACTTAAGCTTTATGCTGGCCAACCATTTGCCGAGGTTGAGATGGCATTGCGGTCTTTGATCAAACAAGATTAGTAGCGAGGTAGATGAAGATATTGGAAAATATTATCTTGCTCAGCATCTGTTGGCTGTTGGTCTTCGCATGGATAACGAAAGAGACATCGTGAAAGATCTGATCTGATTAGAGTTTCGCATTGGCAATGGCATGTAAGACATCGTGAGTAGAATTTCCCTTTTCAATTGAAGTGTCAGTCGCTTGCAATTTTTCTTCTGCTAAGTGTCAATGTCTACATCTCTCTCTCTTTTGGTTTTGGACAGAAAAGAGAGACATTTGTAGAGGAGATGTATGTTGATAGGCCTGTGTTTTCGCCAATTTCTTGTCATCTAATAAGATATGATTTGTTTCAACAAACAAATACAGGTTTTGCTAAGAATATTGTAAAAGTAGAGTTTATTAATGAATTATTTTTTGTGATAATATGTGAAATATTTTCAGTGAAAGGGCAAAGTGAGTAAAGAAATCAACAGAATCGATTGAGCTATCAAAGGATAAAGTAAATAAACAAAATGAAGCACATATGTAATTCAAGAGAGGTCAAAGAAAATTCAGGTGAAGAATCCAAAACAAGGATGAATCAAGAACGTCAAGATGCAACAAATAATTATAATATTTCTTGATACCTTGTCAATGAATTAGGGAATTTAATCTTTGCATGATCAATTTCATATAGGACATACTGCATATACTTTGTCATAATCAAGAAGTGATTTAGAAAAATAGAAGAAACTTTTGATCATCAAAACTCTTCTTATAAAAAATTTCAAATGATTTTCAAATTATCAAAGAAAAAAGTTTTTAATCTTTGAAAGTTTAAAAAATAATGTTTTGATGATTTAGTAAGTGCATAAGTATTGTTTGACACTATACATGGACTAAATTATTCACTACCCGAAAACTGCTCATCAATTACACTATTCATCGACTAAAGCACTATTCACCAACTAGTTGATGGTCTATGGACAAATTTTACTTAAAGAGGGGACTTTTTGTCTTAATATGGGCTTTACTAGTCGATAAACTAGCGGATGGTTGTCTGGCAACAATCGAGTTATAAGAAGAATTTTTGGTATAATAGAGAGCTGGCTAAGATTTAAGTCTTTGTTTATTGATGTGAGAAAGATAGGGGACTTTCTAGTCGTATGGTTGTGCAATTGTTGTACACTTTTTGAGGATTAGTTTTTTTTTTAATACCTTAAATAGGATTTGTAAATGCTTACTCTTAACTCATGACAAAGTAAGACAATTGTAAAGAGTTACTTGTGACTTTTCAAGTTAAGGGTTTTCTTTTGTACTTTTATCAAATAAAATATTGGAACAAGTAAGGTTTAAACATATAATTTTGATGATAAAAAATATGTTACTGCCAATGTTTTAATATTTAGTGATATTAGTAAATTAATATGTAAAAGATCAAGCTTGATAGAAGGATAAACTAGACAAATGAACCAATTGAGCAATGAAAGGATAAAAAGATGAACAAAGTAGAAAACTAGGAAGTTTTTAAAGAAAACTATCTTAATACATTAAAATGCTTTTGGGGAACTTTTAAAATGATTTTTATTCAAGATGTCAAAGGAATATGTTTTAACCTTTGAAAGAACTTGATAAGTTTCGAAAAACTTGTTTTACGAAGTTTGGTTGACTAATATGGTGATTTAGGTAACAAATATTAGGACTTTAGGTAGACTGATTAACCACTGTGGTAGTATGGTCGACCAATATATTTTAAAAGAATATTTCATAAGTTTAAGACCATATTTATATTGTTATTAGTCACTGTAAATAGTTTTTATTTTTAATGAATTTTAAATTATTTTAAGCATAAAATAGACCATGTATGAGTAGTTGAAAGAATCTTGTGTATACAAGAGAGTTGACAAGAACTATGAGAGGTTATAGAGTGTAGACATGACGAAATATATTTTGAGCCTTTATTAGTTCGTCTCAATAAGAGATGGATGTTTTGGGTTGTATGGTTGTGCAATTATTGCAATTGAAGAAATTATTTAGGATTTTCTCAACCGTGAATAAGATTTATAAAGAGTTACTCTCCATTCTTGGCTTTAAGAAGTTTCGTCGAAAAGGGTGGATGTGAAGGCTCTGAGTTCTTGTTATCCTCTCAATTTAGTTAGTGGATTTAGAAAGCTCTTCCCAAAGAGTGCCTATTGGCTAGTCATTGGTAGCCCAAGAATTGGATCTACTGAAGAAAGCTAGCACTCGAATTAAGGAAGATGGGAATTTTACTTCAGTATGGGGGATCATTTGTGTTTTATTTCGTTAATATTGAGATTAGCCCCAATTAGTAATCGGTTGTTCTCGAGCCAAGTTCCTTGGATCTACATGTTCCTAACAGGCCTAAATGGATTCATTAAGAACGGGTAGACTTCACAAGCTCTCTCTCTCTCTGCGGATTGCAAACATTCTTTTTCACCTATGCACAAAGATGCTATATAGAGAGATCTTTATCCATTAAAGAAAGTAGATAGTGAATTATCAAGTGTACCACAGAAAATGAATGTACGCTAATGATTGTTTGATTGAAATATAAACGGATTTTGTTTTTTTTTGTCTTAGTATCTTTAGTTATCATTATAATTGTGTTGAATTTCTCATTTATGAATTTCTCTTAAGCATTAATTAGAGTAGGCTATTTAGTCTTTAGTTTATAGATAAGACAAAGAGTGAACACATACAATTTACCCTCTCTCCTATGTTATGTAAAGACCAACATAAATATCTTAATTTTTAATTTATAATGACATATATAATCTGCTATCAATACTAAGGAGTGTAGAGGTGAAACATTACAAATTTAAAAGATGATTTAGTGAAAAATAAAATTTAATTAAGTGTTTTAAACATCAATTTTCAAAAATTAAAAAATCCTTAAAATTATTGTTTAAAATCTTTTTATAACAATTTTAAGAGTTATAAACATTTAATAATATTCCTTATTTTGTTGTATAAAATTAAATATTTATAACTAAAATTTTTAATAATTAAGAGTTGTATTTGACCATTTAATTTATATATTATAATACATGTCTTATATAGTCAAAAATAAAATTTGAATTTCTTTAAACTAATTATTATATTTGATATCATTTTGAGTAAAAAAATTGTTTGAATGTTCACAAATTTAATTATTTAAATAAATAAATCATAATTTAAATGATTAATAATTCTATAACTTAATTTATGGTAGTGGCCAAAGGGAATCAAATTTTTATCCCAAGCATTTACAACCATTGTCGTCTGTTATTTGCCAATTGATTAAAATTTTAGGTACTAAGGTTCACAATATAAAAAATATTAAAAACGTTATTCATAACTCATCCAAATAACCAACATTAAGGATTTATACTCAAATTGATAAATTCAAATTTCTAAAGTATGAACTCATAGTTACCTCTTATTGAGTGAGCATTACTAATGAATGATTTGAATAAGGATTTTTCTTAAGTTTACAATCTATCGTAGGCATATTATCCTTCTTATCATCCTCAATTGGTGGAGTCTTTGATCATTCTTGCTCTCTTTAAGGGATAATTTTTTATAAATATTTTCAAGACTTTTTTGACATAGAAAAGGTTTGTCATTAATAAAAATAAACTCTTTTAAAAAATAATACTTAATTCAATAACTACCATCTCTACTATATACCCTTTGCCTTTTTTTTTCCCCCTAATATCCCTACAAAACAAGATACTCAATGTGTTTTAGGTATTCAAATAAGCTTGGTTTCTTGATTATTAGGCTTCTTCTTCTTTTCAACCCCACACTTTCAAGGATTTGCTCATCATCTTTTTTTTAGTAAAACAAACTCTATCAACATGTCCAAAATTACTACAAAAATGACATATCATGTTATATAGGTAATGATGATGCATAAATGTATTTTCTTGGTCTTTTATCAATGTATGCATAATGAATAATCTTCCTTTGGATATTAAAGCATGCTTATAGATAAGATACTTGCTATGAATTAAGGCTTGATGCATGATTCTTTAAGGTCTAAAGGGGGTGAATGGATTTGCATATTATCATAGAGATTATGCCTATTCTTCTTTTGAGAATATCAAACTCTATGCCAAGATGATAGATGATAAGCCATATTTGAAAGTATAAGTTTTATTCTTAGAGTGAGCCTTAATGGATATGTTATGTATATATGTATGCTTAGATGTAGATACTTTATATTCATTTGTCATTCTATGAAATGGTTCCTTATTATTTAAATGCTTTCTTTTGGAAAAAGTAGTTTTAGTATTGAAAACACTCTATAATTATATCTAATTATATACCTATTATTGGAATTATTTTGAGCTTTTAATACGTTTTCGAGTTTTTCACTCCTTTGAAAACTTAGACAATGAATCCTTAAGGGTATGAACCTCCATCTTCAATGCTTCATTTTTTCTACATCATGATAGTCATTAGTGATCACATTTTTTGATGCTTTAATGCTATACAATTCACTTTTCTTCTTTTCGTTCTCATTTATGCATACATCCAACTTTCATTGAACTTCGTTCAGTTTGGAAGAAAACTTCATTCTTTTCGTACTTATGATTTCTAAAGTTTGTGACTAAGTCATCATATGTCAAATTACTATTATTAACACAAATTAGGCCTATATGTTACCTCATTATTATCCATAGCAGTAAAGCACATATAAGCTATCTCTTTTTTTTTTGAAAAATGAATATATTCCATTAACCATAACAAAGCTATTCTAACATTACTATATATTTATGATATAATAAGATCTTACATCATTTAACTAATCTAACAAAAGAGATAACTTCATATCATTTTTACTTAATTACAATTTCCATCTATTATTTAATTTCTGCTTGTTTCTTCACCACTATAAATTCTTTTGTTTCTTTCTTTCCACAGGGAATAAATTGTTGTAGTGAATGTTGCCTTGAAGAATGCTCTATTGTGCTTTTAAACTTTAGCCATCTTGGTAATCTAGGTTAGTGTTTCGTGTCAATCACAATTTTTGGAGTATTTTGCCAACATATGCACAATTCTGCCCCAAATTGATCTGAAATACTTGCATTGAAAGAACAAATAGTCTCTATCTTCTTAAGCTTCTTTGATAAGTTGTCTTTTCTTCTAAATGCTAATTTTTGGATTCACTTTTGTCATTATAAGTGGATGCTTTAAATGCTTTATTCTTGTTCTTCTTTTGTTTCTTATTGTTTCTCTCATACTTCTTATTATCTTTGAGTAGAGGACATTATGAATTTATATGGATGTATTTTCTACATTCAGATTAACTAACATTATGTTTTAAATTATTTTTTACCTTCTTTGAAGTCCTTTTTTTTAGAATTTTTCCTTCAAGAATATTTAGAATTTTCTAGTGAATAAGACAATTTCTTCTTCATCGTTTTCACTAGTTGATGTGGTTTCCTCTTTACTTGATTCTTCCTTTGAGGTTTTGAATGCTTAATTCTTTTTCGTTAGAAGATTCATTTCTTTATTGTGTCTTTCATTTCATATGTGAGGAAAGATCTAATAAGTTTGCTAATAGTAATGATATTAGGTCCTTAGTTTCTTAAATGGCTATCTCTTTAGCATCCATTGTCTTTGGAAGTGACCTAAGCAACTTTCTTACTATTTCAACATTAGTATAGTCTTTTCAAGACCTTTAAGAGCATTAATAATGTCAATAAATGTAGTATACATGATAGATATGCTTTCTTCATGCTTTATTTGAAATAATTCATATTCATGTGTTAGTCTGCTTACTTTGCTCTCTTAACTTGATTTATGCCCTCATTTGTAGTTTCTAATGTATGCCAAATGTTATAATCCTTTTCATACATAGAGACCTTAATAAATTCATTTCTTAATGCAGAATTTAAGATATGAGCAGCCTTAAATTAATCTCTTATCTTAAGGTTCCCATTACTCCTTTAGTTTGGGGACCTTTTTATTATTTACAATTTTAATTGGTATAAAGGGACCATCTAAAACTATTTCCCATAGATCTAAAACTTTTGGTCATTAAAAGGAATCTCGTATTAGTTTTTCAATAAAGTTAATCATCACCATCAAAGAAAGGTGCTCCACTAATTCTTTTTCCCTTTTGGTTGAATGATGATGACGCTTCTCAATATGCAATTATGATATAATTTTGTTAGAAATACTAGAGACCTAATCTGATACCACTTTTTAGTGACTAATGGCACCTAAAAGGTGAGGGTGAATAGGTTTTTTTTATATACAGAATTTAACAATTTTTCTAACCAATGTACTTAATTAACAACACTTAATATAGATAAGGATGAGAAAATTGATTAATATTAATTAATCAAATAATTTAACAATAATTTAAATAGGATAAGGAAGAAAGAATGCAAATTGATTTATAGTGGATTGATAAACAATCTTTTCTACGTCCACTTTCAAGACTCTTTGTCACAACTTGGTACCACATCAGGCCCATGACAACTACTGCATACCTAGGATAAGGATACCAACGGTATCCTTAATTCGACTATGCAAGGCTAACTGAATATCTCTTCTCTTTAAAAAAAATTGGACAGCACAACGGTTGTATTTTAAAAATCTCAAAACTCACTTAAATACCTGCAAACAATTTTTAAACACATTTTTATATTCACATCCAACCACAACTTCAGGACTTTAAAGTCAACTCAAAGTAATCTCAACAACAGTATCAAAAGTTCATACATAAAGTTTTTTACAACAACGAAACAGTCAAGAGTTAAATTTATAAAATCATAAAGCATATCAACATAATCAATCTAATACAAACAGTAAAACAATTGATGAGCCACCATGCAAGTAAGGTACCAAACAGAAATTACCCACATGTGGTAATACCTCGAAAATGTCAAAAAAGACTGCACGATCCACTCAGAGCTTCAAGCTCACTAAATTAACTTGCATAGTTGGAAAGTGAAGGGGGTGAGTACACTATGTACTCAGTGAGTAAGACAAAAACATATGTCGCAAATAGAACTCGATACATACTAAGACAGTATAATTAACCGATAAGGTGAACATACATCAAAATATAAACACATAAGCCTAGCCTATGACTTAGTGTATACTGGTTAGGAACCATATAGGCCTAGCCTATTAATCACTCATCAGGTTAACATAGGTTCTAGTTCCAGTACACATAAACAGAAATACATCACATGTATAAATCAAATCTCGTTAGAAAATAAATATCAAAATAAGCCAAAACAATCATGTGTGTCACCATTAGTATGCCAAACTAATGTGCACACCCATCGATTTTCGGTGTTGGCTCGCCTTTCATCCGTGGTGAGTCTGGACTACAGTTGACAAGAGCGTCATGACCCTAGGTGATGACCTTGTCAGTGTTCAGACACTAGGTGTGGAATCACCCTCAAGTCTCGTGGAAAAGTGTCGATACGAGGACTTAAATTTTATGTACTAATGTTAAGGGTACAGGGGTTGCTTAATCTAATGTGCTTAGCACACGATTCCTCACCAATCATAAAAATCATATACAACAATTAAGTAAAAAAATCAAGTAAGGCATCATGCCTTTATTTATCGATCTAACCCATAAAATGAAACCTTACCATGGCTCTAAACCAAAAGAGAGGATATACACGTAGCATATGTGACTCGGTTATGCATATGAAAGTTCCAAAATATTATTTAATGAAATAAAGGTCACCTTTTGCACTCCAAGTGCAAAGTTGCTAAAAAATGTAGTTTTAAAAAAAATAAGACGTGGTCCATTGCATTTTAATTGCAAGTTTGTTAAAAGTAATATCATTTCTCAAAATACGGAATGAAAACATTAGTTGCCCTCCAACTACAAAGAGTTATTCAAACAATGTCATTTATTAAATACCTAAACATATTAGCATCCATTTGAAATTCAATTATACCATACGTTGCCTAGGTTCAAAATTCATATATAAGTCATCATGCTTATCTTAGGATGTTTTAATCATATTTGAGAAATATGGTTTCCCCAACTCACCTTAAAAGAAGGTGTGCACTCCTTTTCCTTCAAAAATTTTCGGTATGAGCTCCTTGATTCACAGCTCCCGAGCCTTTATACATAAAAGACATGCAATGAAATTACTACTTAAACATAATTTCATATTTATACACTATCACATAAGTGTATAAAACAAAAATGTCACTCCCTTTAAGCTATAGGATTCAACCATTAAACTCCTCGTATGGTTACTTCCTTACTATTCACATTAGCTTTTCTTTTGCATTTTCTAAGGCATTTAATGCCTTTAATCCAATACTTACT
>JANSVB020000430.1:3725783-3741331 GCA_025504935.2 Erythroxylum haughtii | reverse complement strand
GTTACAACTCCTTTTTGTTCTCATAAGGTAGTGGGTTGTCTACTCCGCTCGTTCATCCATAGGCAGCTATTACTCGCCATCTCCTTTATTAGCTCTTCTGCTTCATCTACCATCTTTCTCATTAGTGGTCCTCCTAAAGCTACATCAATGGTGCCCCTCGTATATGGGGTTACTCCATTGTAGAATGTTTGCAACAATAACTCCTTAGGTAAGTTATGGTGTGGGCATTTCGTTGCAAGTCCTTATATTGTTCGCACATTTCATAGATAAATTCCTCATCACTTTACTAGAAGTTGGTAATGTCGTTGATAATCTTCATAGTCTTAGTAAGGGGAAAAAACTTGTCTAAAAAGGCACAAATTAGTTGATCTTAAGTGGTGGCATTGGCTAGGTTGATGGAGTGGTACCAAGCCTTTGCTCTGTCTCTTAAGATAAAAGGGAAAAGATACTGCATCCTCCGAAATTTGATGGTACCAATAGGTATCATAGATTTCAAGGAAATTTACTATATGTATTGGGATCTTCATTTGTTAGTCCATAGAATTGCACATTATGTTGAAGCATATTTAAGAGGGCCGGTTTAATTTCAAAAGAGGTTGCTTATACTGGTGGCCTAGCTACTCCTTAGTTAGTCGTATTGAACCCTGGTCTCATAAAATCCATAAGGGATCTTTGTTGATGTTCTTGGCTTGCTTTGTGATTCAAATCTTGTTGAAATTCCTTGGCCATTGTTGCTTTCACGATTTCTTCTTCTTCTATACGCCAAGCTTTCCTAATTGATCATTCTAATTAAGTAATATTTAACTCTATAGTTTTAGCTGCAAGACTCGAATTTCTTATAACACTTGTGTTCATACAAAAGCACAAATTCAGAAATAGAAAGAAAGAATGGAAACTAAAATCTAACTAAAATGCTTTAAACTAAAGAACTAAACTAATTGCTTCCACGATAGCGACGCCAAAAATTTGAATGAGGTTTGGTTGTGTGTAATTTTTAATTATTAACCATCGATAATCCGCAAGTGCACGGTTCATTAGTATAGTACCAAAGATGTCGATCCCACGAGGAGGGAACTAATCTAATCCTAAAATATAAGGACAGAAACAAATAACAAAAATTCAAGATGCAATAAAACTAATACGAGAATTTAATTCAATCAATCAAATTAAGAATCAAATACGAAAATACTAATTATTAAGTAATTTGCAAAACACCCAAGAATCAACCGAAGGAAATTAACAATTGAAAGAAAGTGAATTTTACCTATCCTTATGCTGACCTAACTGATTATGAATTATTGGATTGTTAGTTCTAGACTATCCTAGGGTTGGTTACTCTCTCTTGAGTTATAACCATTAACACTAAATCATAAACCCTAATAAGATTATGGAGGTTGCAATCTCTCAATTTACAACCTATCCAAAACCCTAATTAGTTCTTAAGTTCTCTAATAAACTATCAAAAACTTATACAAGATCTTTCTTCACACAACTTATTGATCTGATTTAATTCTTGTTTCTATTAAATCACCTAACCCTCGTTAGTCCAATTTAATCATTTTTCATTCGATTCACCTTTAGATTATTATTAAATTATGCAATAGCATAATCAAACCACAACAGTATCCAATAAACAAATAAACAATCAGATTCTCATTAATTCAAGAATAAAATTCTGAAGGTGAGTTTAGAACATCCTCCACATTCTAGATCCTATCATCAACTATTCAATCCAATTCTATACAATAATAAAACTAAAAAGAATAGGAAATAAAATCTAAAATGGATGACAGGGGACAACGATGTTAGAAAACCTCCTGATTTGGGAAGTACTTCGAGTCAGCTTCTTCTCCTTTTCTCTCTTCGTTCTTCTTTTCCTCTATCTCTCAATGATCTCTATCCGGGTTTTTTTGTATCCTCTTTTGTTTTGGATAACCCTAGGGTGTTTTTTCAGGGTCCAAAAGGTCCAAAAAATCCCTCAAAACTTGACATTCATGAGTCTTTATGCGTCTGCCCAAAACAGGTCACAATTGTGGCTCACATCCGAGCTTTCTATCACGATTATGGCATACAGGCCATGATCGTGGGCCATTGCTTGGGCTTTTGTCATGATCAAGGCATGTAGGCCATGATTGTGGGTCAAATTTGGTGCCTTCGTCAAGATCGTGGCCTGGCATAATACGATTATGGACCGTTGTTTCATCTTGAATATCTTCAAAACTCCTCCGTTCTTTGATATTGACCTTGAAACACTAGCAAACACATCAAAGTACTTAAAAACATAATATTTAAGCTCAAAGACTTGTACTAACTCATAAAACACTTAAAACATAAATAATTGAAAAACTAACACAATTTTAACATAGACACATACTAAATGATTGAATTAACAGCTAAACATATATCAAACTATGCCCTAAAATATGATGCAATTTACATTTATCATCTACCTTAACATTTATTATCCTTTTTTTCGTAACCAAAGATGCAAAGATTATTCACTTGAAATGTTAAGTCTATTATTTAACTTCTGAGATGAACTCCACAAACCACACTGTTAAGTAACAACTTGATAAAACCTGTTAACAAGCTATTACATGTACTTAATATCTATATATAAGAATCAAAATAATATAAAAGAATTTAGAAATTACTTTCTTTAATTAATTTGCAAAATCGTCCCACCATATCAGTTATGCAATTTCTATACTTAAAATATGAAAGGTGTTGTTAATGTTAGCCCAAACCTAACATTTCAAATGATGTCATTGTCAAAAAACCTACAAGAACAGTCCCAAGTAATATAATATATAAGTTTGTACATCTTAAGAAATACTAAAGATAATTATACTAGCATAAAAAATTAGCATAAAAAATTAACATAGTTACCTCTTATTCAATACAGATTTTCTCCAAAAAAATATTACAGATACAAATTTAGAAGTTGTGAGTATATTATTAGACATATATTTCTTTCAAACTTCGACAACTTTGGTCATGTTACATCACCAATGCATGCCTCTATATGCATCATAATGTTTACCCTCATTACTTAAAGTTAAAATTTTGTGTTTTCAAATTTGTTTTGTTAAACACAATTGTTTAGTTAAGCTTTATATGATATAATCTTCCCTCCTTATTTGATTCTTTATTTTTCTCTCTTCTACTTCTTTTTGATTGTCATCTTCAATGTCTATCATTATCATCTTCCTATAAACCCAACTCTTCCTTGATTCCTTTATTTCATCTAGAATGTCAAAAATTATTATAAATAATAATCCAAAAATATTGAAGCTTTCTTTAAGATACACCACTCCCTTGAACCTCATCTTCTTGCTCTTCTCCTTTATTATCATCTCCACTTACCTCAGGATAGTCTTAACCTTATCCTCCCCAATCATTAGTGTCTCTTCATGATTAAGGACACCTTCCTTTTCTTTAGGTCCATCATTAACATCTCCTCATGACTCTAAAATTGTTGATTAATTATATTCTCTGTCATTAATGCCTCTTGATGCCTTGGGACTTCTTCTTTTTCTTACCATTTAACTAAAATTTCAACTATTCATGCATATACCAAAATTTATGTGCAAATAGATTCCCAACAGATTAGTAAATCAATACATTGCCTCATTCTCCTCCATAAAACCTTTGTCATTTTCCTTACTGCCTCTCACCCACAAAAACACTTCTTAGGGTGATCTTCATTTTAGTTAATCCTCTATATCTAAGATAAGACATTAATCAATTAAACTCTTACAAAAAATTATTTCAAAATGTTATATTAAATTTCCAATAACAATAATAATTTTAGCTTCCCATACTTTTGCTTTAATAGCCTATTAACATCCAATTCCTTATAAATGTTGATGTTATCCCAAGTTAAAATTCTTTTTTATCTTCCTCCACTTGAAGATATGGTTTAAACATGACCTATTTAGTTTAAAAAATATACAAATAAAATGAACATTAAGGTTGGGTTTTATGAATTACATATTTTGAATAAGTCTAATATTTACTGACAATTCCACTTTGCAGGATGCATAACTCATCATCAATACAACTACACATCCACCCATACAATGTGCAACATCTTGACCTCTACCTTGGTAGAATTTGGGATCATAAAAACAAAGATGGTTCAAGATAAAAATTTCCCTAACTAAGCTTTTAATAATCATCGACATAAGTTACAATATTCAGCATCTAAATCATAATATACATTTATAGAAAAAGTTATGTCAAAAATATTCCTTCATTCATGCACCCCTAACTTTCTCAAGTATGCACTTAATTACTATTTCGTGATCTTTGAATTCATACTCATTTTAAAGTCTCAATATCTCATCTCATTGATCCTCCCTAACTTTTAATGATAAATTGTTAGAATAAAGCAAAGGCAAAATAAGTAGTAGAGGTGCCTTTTTATCTTAAACACCTCCATCTCACTAAGTTCTGAATCTCATATTGATGACTCACTTCAACTGCTACAGAGTTAGACTCTACGTCTACAACCATTTTTATTCCTTCTTTGAGTAACATTATATTTGAATACTCTATATATACTCATATATTATAGTCATAATTAAAATACATTCATACTTTATGGCCAAATTTTAGTAATTTGGATTAAATTTCATACATTGTTCTTTACTTACCACTTCAACAACTTATCTTATATGTGATATCATCATCTCCAACTTATAATTTGACGTTTCAAATCAAGATAGCATTACATCACCCTCGTTAATTTTAACATGCTTATTGCTTACCTTTTTCCCTTAAGGCCATTCTTCACTTTTTTTAATGAAGAATATGGTGATATAATAATAATTTTTTTCCCTCTTTTGCAGTTCTAAAAATATAAACATGTCAATCATACCAAACAGAATACCATAACTAGACTTAAAATACCATGAAAACTAACATATATGTAAATAAATCCATATTATACTAGACATAAAGGTAATTATTTTTACCTAGTACTATGAAAAACATATATGATTGTATCTTGCTGCAATTCTTGACATGTAAGGCAATTTCAACATAATGAAGACTCTAGAGACCATTTATAATGGATATCTAAACAAATCTATAAAAAAGGAAATTTATTAATATAAAAACTCCATAGAAAGAGAGGAAGATGGGAGCACTAATGTTTATATACCATGCCTATGGGTGAGTTGTTGGTTGGTAAGTTGACACAATTACTACCTTCTTGTCTAGATGTCCAAAATGCAATAGGTTGAAGTGATTTCAAAGTTGTGTTTCTTTGTTTCAGAGGTATATTTAGGAGTTGGTAATGTAAGAAGAAGAAGATGAATAACAAACTAAAATGAAATGAGTGGGACAAATCGAAGCTTAGACAAGAGTAATTGGTTTCAAGCTTCTCAAGCAAGCATAATAATTGGTAAATTACTCATTTATTTATTGGAATGATAAATTACTAAGTTTTCCTTTAGACTTTTTCAATAGTGAAAGACTTGTATGGAAAGAAATGACTTTTAATAATCACTTTTTGTCAACTACCTAGTTGGTTTCTATTGTTATTATTAATACTAATTGATCGAACAACATAATAATTACCAATGAATATACAGTTGAACTAGATCAAAGTACATGGTTCAATTGAGTTAATTAGAAATAGAATATTTAGTTAGTCTAGTTACTTATAATAACCTCTAAATCTCTAAACTAATCGGCTAAGATGCAAATTGACTAGTTGGGAGAGTTAGAGCATTAATATACTTCTTCTTCTCCATTGTTTCTTCTTTAAGTCTTAACCCAAAAGTCTTTGAACTCTGTCAAAAACTTGGTTTTTTTTGGTGTTTTTGTCTTGTATTTATTATTAAATTTTTTCAAATTTAGCATTCATAATTAAAAGTTTGAAAAAACAATAAGCTCATTTTCTTTGTTTTTGACTTCTTTTTCTCTTCCGGTTATTCTCTCTCAAATTGATTTTGATGATTGTTTGTAATTAGTTAGTTTGATTATTGATAAGAATAGGATATCTGGGTTTTGCAAAATGTTTTGAATTGTTATTTCATTTTAAATGTTGAAAACTTGTGATTTTATTTTTTAGTTTTATTGTATATCTGAGTAGGTTGACAATCTAGTTCCATGTAATTATGCAACATTCCTTAATTCTGTATTATTTCTTAATATAATATTGTTTATTAGTTGGTATTTGAAGTCAATTTGCACTAATTTTTTGTACTTTTCCTCTAACAAGGATAAAAATTTGTATTTTAATCTCCTAAACTATCTTTTAAAAGATAATTTATAATATGCGAGAAGTTATATATTACATACCGAATTAGATGATGACTATATTGTTTCATATAAAATTTAATATAAGGTTAAGTTTGTTACCAACACATAAAGCATTAAAGTAGGAATCTGGTTTAATTTGTTTTCGATTTTATAAAGCTTAAACAGAGTTGAGATAAGTACGGTTGCTACCATCTAAAATGCTTCAACTATAAGTGTGCCTACTTAATGATTATTAAAAATTGTACACATTGGAATGAGATATGGATGGAAATGAGTCATGAGTTCCTACCTCCTTATTAAGACAATGTGACCCAGTATTCAATGTGATAGCCTATAAGTGAACCATTGCCACACATCTATATATCAACTAGAAGCCATTTGTAGTAGTGTCATTAAGAATTGAACTCAAAATTAGCATATGTATAATGATCTATATTGTAAGATACCATTTGTAAAACTAAAAATACAACAGAGATGAAATTATTCTTGATATGATTTCGTATGTTGGTGGAGTAATGTATGGCATCAAGTTCTTTGATTTGCTGGGCACTAATATTGGAGTCGATGTTATGGTAAAGTTTCCTGTTTAGTGAGTAACTTAGAAATTATTAAAAGCCGAAGAAGGAATGTTATCCTCAAATTGATGCATCATATCCTATGGCTCATCCCTAACTCTAACCACCAATACTATGGAATTAGGAAAATTACTATAAATAGATAGATTTAGTTTCTTCACATAACGATATCTAAATATGAAATTGATACTTTGACACAATATTATTAATTCGCTTTTACAATGACATCAATGGTGCTCTTCTCCTAAAAGCTTAAATTTTCTTGGACTACATTAATACTTCTTACGACCTCCGCATCCTCCACTACATTAATATTCAATTATCATAAAAGATTCGACGAACTTTACATCCTCCACTAGTGGTAAGGTTTATTGAGTATGAAAATTGTTTCTTCTTCTAAAAAATATGATGAAAATATTGAATATAATTGTATGTTTTGTAATAGATTTTTGTTAATATAGAGGAATTTATAAAATGAAAGTATTTATTGATAGTAATGAGTAATATTGCTTTTTTTTATAGAGAAGTACCATTTAATATACATGAGATGATTAGAAATTATATGCACTAACAAGTGAAAATAAATAAAAAATAAAAAGACTCATATTATGGGTACAATGAAGTGCAAGTATTAGATTAAAAAAAAACTGTAAATATATAGTTTCTCTTAAGAACTATTCTTGTTTTTTTTTTCGAGCTTACAAAGTATTTTGATTGATATAGATGGTGCTTTGCTATATAAAAGAACTTGGGCTAAGTTATTTTATCTTTCATATATTCTTTTAAATGTTTTCAATTTACCCTATTTCCAAAAAATAATGCATGCAATTACAATGATGGGTCTAGGATCGAATGAAATTTCTTATCATGAGATTTATGTGTCTTCACTTTAATGTTTTAAAAAATAATTATAGATAAATATATAAATTTAATTGGAGAACAACATGATGTATTATTATTACAGATGAGTGAATTGGTTGAAGATTTAAAAAAATCTTGGTTAATTTCTTAATTTAATTGATACTTATGATATAGTAAGCACTTATATTTTATTTAAATTGTCTTCTAAATAATGATTAATTAACAAAATTTTAACATATTTATTATATATGGATTTTATGAGGAGCACCTTCCAAACTTTTATATCCAACATCTCTCCTCTTTTAAGTTTCTTCTTATAAGTTTAGGGGTGCTTAGTTAATTAGTATGAGAAGAAATAAATGAGTAAAGAATAAAAAGTTGATAATATATTATTAAATAAACAATATTTTTATATCTCTTTTAAGATAATATTTTGTATGTTTAATATAATAAAAATAAAAGTCATATCCATTTCTATTCGAATCAATATTCTTTATAATTCATATTGCCATTTGATAGCGTGGTCGATTTCTTACGTTGATACTTGGAGTGTATTTTGTTCTGTATAGATCCAAAGCGGCACTGTTTGATTTGATCCGCCACGACTGCACTCGTACTATGCAAACACGGATAAATTGCCCCAAATAATGCGTGTCCATTGGGTCTTCTTTGTTGTCTCTGTGAAGGCTAGAGACCAGACTCTGTACGAGGTAATTGCCAGGATTTTAGTTTTTCCAATCTCGATCAAAAATCTCTGTATCCTTGAAACTTGAAAGTGAAAAATTAAATTTCAGCTCAGATTGATGGATTTTCTCTTTGCAATTGTCGATATTTGATAGGGTTGTAACTGTCCAGTTGGTTGTGACTTGCTTGTCTCCGTCCTAACTGCGTCTTGTTTTCGTTCAGGTCACAGCTTTGTTCTGGTATGTTTCTTCCGATCATCATGTCTTCCGCGTATGGAAATTTTGTGGGTTAGAAAAAAATCTCATTCTTAATCTAACGTGATCGCTTTTTCTCTTTCTAAGTTGGATTTTGATTGAAATTTTGAACTGGGTACTTTTTTATTTACCAAATATAAGGGAATGAAATCATGGATGGAAACAAAGATGAAGCTTTAAAATGCGTACTTATAGCTGAAGAAGCTATTGCATCTGATAACAAAGAGCGTGCACTGAAATTCATTAAAATTGCACAACGGCTTAATCGAGAAATAGTGGTTGATGAACTTTTAGCTGCTTGTGAGAGGGTTGAGTTGGGGACGAGTGCTTCATCTGTGGGTGAAAAAGGATCTGTTAATGGTGATGAGAGAAAGAAGGCTGGTTCAGCGAGATGCGTTGATGATGTAAATGGGGGTCGTAGTTACACTGAAGAACATGTTCAATTGGTTAGACGGATTAACAGGAATAAGGATTACTATGCGATTCTTGGAGTGGAAAAGACTTGTTCGGTTGAGGAGATTAGGAAGGCTTACAAGAAACTGTCATTAAGAGTTCATCCAGATAAGAACTTGGCTCCAGGATCTGATGAAGCATTTAAGAAAGTTTCCAATGCTTTTAAGTGCTTGAGTGATACTGATTCGAGGAGGCGATATGATCAGATGGGTTTAATTGAGGAGTTTGAGAATAAGCAAACCTACAATGTTAGGAGACCGAAGAGGAGGAGACATGTGCATGATTTCTATGAAAATGATATGGATCCAGACGAGATATTCAGGTCATTTTTCGGTCAGGCGGAAAAGTTCAGGGCCCGTAATACCTATAGGAGTAGAGGAATGGCAAGCCATGAGAGAGAGGGATTTCATAGAGGACCCTACGTGATCCTTCTCCTACAAATTTTACCAGTGTTGTTGATTTTGGTGCTTGCTTATCTACCCACCTCAGAGCCCAATTATTCTTTGCATAAAAATTATGCATATCAGATTCTGAAGACAACCGAGAAATATGGCATTGAATATTTTGTCAAATCATTGGCCTTTGATGAAAGATTTCCTCCTGGAAGTCCTGCTCGAGAAGATATTGAGAATACTGTGACTAAAGACTATAGAAAAATGCTTTGGCGTTATTGTCATATAGAAGTCCAGAGACGTAGCTGGAATAGAAATCTGCCTACTCCTAGCTGCGTCAAACTACAGAATCTTGGATCAGCATAAGGTTCTGTGATTTGTGTTTGCTCCTAATGTTTATTTTATTTTTTTATTTGTCTTGCTTCTTATCTAGAACTATACAATTAAGGTCCTACTATGGTTACTTAGAATAATTTTCCTGGTTCAATTTCTTATTTACTGTGTAAACCTTTTTAACGTACTTGCCTTCTTCAGTTTTGAGCAGGCTTCTTTTTCTACGCTCATCGGTCAAATTCTTGGCCGTGTTTATTGTTTGTTTTCTATTATTGTTTGTGTCTCATTTCAACTTTTTTTGTTCCAGCTATGTGTAATTGATAGTATGTTAGTATTCTTCTCCAGCTAATTATTTTTTGTTTTTATGCTTTTATGTTGAATCCTACGTGCTACTCTGCCTACTTTGCAGGCTTATGCTCTTGTTTGTTTGTATTTCTACTTTCTTTATGATTTCCTTGTGATATTAGGTATTGGTAAATATTAGAGGTCCTCAAAAAGATTAGTTATGATTGGCTACCAAATCCATTGCCGTTTTCCTTTGCGGTGTGGCTTTGCTTTTAGTTTATTTTGGATTAGATTTTGTGTTGAATCGGAAGGTACAGTGCTGGATCCTGTGTGGCATTGTGTGACAACGTCCTTCTGTTTGAACCCTTGCAAGAGCCAAGCATGCCTATTAACTAATATTCATCAATTGACTTGTAGCATCGTACCATCTTGTGCAAGACTTAAATTGGTACTTGACTTTTTAATATGCCTGCAACAAACTTCTGTAACTCATTATTTGCTGTGGTCCTCTAGACTACTTTTTTACAACTTTCCCTAATACTTTATAAATTTACTGATTTTACGTCTTATGGAAACATTTTTCTTTGAGTCGATCTGTCTGCTTTGTAGTTGTTTTATTTGTTGTTCTTGACTAGAAATACGCGTCAATTCACCTTTTAACTACTCTATCCTGTATTCATATTCAATTGGAAGCACCATCTTCCAGTTTTACCCACTTTTATTTTCATCTAAATCGTTTGGATGTGAAGTGGATGGTGAGTTTGAAAATAAAGTAGGATAGATAGTATGGATTGTTGAGATGTCCCTTCTTAATGATTGCATGAATCCTTCATCCATGGTCTAGAAATAAAAAGTTACTCAGTTGATATGATGCACACATGCTTTGAAACATTTGCAGCTACCAAGAAGATACATTTTTTTTGAAGTATTGCCATATTTGAAAATTCTTGTTATTAGGTGTATAAAGTTCTAGCCAAATGTACAAGGAATTCAGGTATTGATGCTTGAAGTTGCTGGTGGTTCATAATTCTTGTTACTCACGCCAATAACCACTTTACGCTAATTGTGCAATGGATACAGATACGAGCTAAACTTTAGAATTATAGTATAGCAGATTAGATATTGGTTTCAGGAGGATTGATTACGAATACTTAAAAGTCACACCTTTAGCTCCTGTCGATTATGAAGTTATTGACTAAAAATTAATAACTATACAGAAATACTTAAAGAAATAATTAATTTACTAAAAACGGACCAAAGTTTAGGTTTCCCTCACCTCCTCTACCATGAAAAGTTCTAAACATACTTTCTTTACATAAATTTGTGTAGTTTTTTTTCCACAAAAAATCAGACATATTTTAAGTTTTAATTAACCATTTAGACATTTTTGACATCAAATATTCAATTTTTCAAATCATGTAATCAATCAAAACTATCTGGATGGATTAAAAAGCAATAAAACTCATGTAATATCACTGTCAAAATTATCTAAGAGTCTAATATTTTAGATTGTCTTAGTAATTCTAGCCATGTTTTATCAAGATCTAATAATCAATTCATGTAAGAATCTCATACATGTATCAATTAAAGGTCTATGCTTTAGGTTGCTTTAATGAACATGTATAAAATCAAAGAAACATTAAAAACAAAATAAAGTATAAATTCATATATTGAAAGATAACAATTAAACAATCAAATCATGGCCGAGTGGGGTTTGGTTTAGCCTCCCTTTGGTACTCAAAAGAGCTAACATGTTTGTAAACAAAACACAATTGGTAATAAATTCAGACAAAACATGATGGAAGTAATATAATGCAAATTCGTCATTAGGATAATCCCCTTTTAGCCTTATCTCTTAAATGGAGGTTGTGCATGTTGTTTTTTTAAATATTTGGTAGGCCTTTTTTACACTGCAAAATTTGTAGCATCCTTGCCTTGTTTTGATTAGGAAGATTTTTTTTCTTGATTTAGAAGAGTTTTGTATGCTTATTTTGGAGTCATTTGCACATAGAATTAGTATTTAACCATATCTATTTAATCCTTCCTTTTTTAGCTCAAAAATTCCTAAATTTTAGCTTCTGCAAAATAAAATAGAACTAATTAAGCAACAAATTAGAAGTCTAAATTAACAAAATAGGGTACAATTTCGTGCTAGGATAGAGAAAACATACTAAATATTAATGCAGAATTTTTAGGCATCAAACTACCCCAAACTTAGGGTTTGTTCGTCCTCGAGCAAACAAAAAAATTATAAAATGGATAAACTTCTTCTAAATTCTCAAAAATTGCATTAGGAATATAACACAAAGACTCTACATGATATTGCAACATTTTTTTTGGTATAAATGAAAACCATGTCTTCTTCTCATCGTCCTAATCATGTTTAACCAATCAAGTCACTACTTAGTTTCTTGGATAGTGTTATGCAAACAAGCTATATGGAAGGCAAATTGCCAATCTAATTCCCATAGGCTTGTTTTTTGCACCAATCTCCACTAATGTTGATTCAAGACCGTCTCAAAGATCAGTAGGACTTAAATAAGCTTGTACTGTAAAGGTCAAGGGGTAACTGGTTGAAACGAAGGAAGGAATGGGGTATTCAAAGTGAGAAAACACATTTTTGGTCACTTCACAACACTAAAACTTTCATTCCTATGCTCAATAATGACTCCCTCACCATTTTCCTTATCAACCTTACCACTCTTTTCGATTAAATCCTTATTTCCCCTCTTAGACTCAATTTTTGATCCATGTTTCACTCTCTTTACTCAACATTCACTCAAAAGTTGCTTAAGATTTTTACTTTGAACTCGGGTTTTTTTCCATCTTTTTCTTTTTTTCAAATTCCAGTAAAGATAACAAATTCCATAAAGATTGTGTAGTGAGTTGCTCACCTCTCCAAAATGTGGTTGTAATTGCATTTTCTACCCCAAAACTTAGGCCATTATATAGATTTTTGGTTGAGAAAAATGTCATACTCTCCTTACTTACCTAACCTCTCAAATTACCTCCACCCTTATGCTCCCTCTCATAGCTTTGAATGCTTTTACATGACCGAATTAGTTTTCTCACAGGTTAAGTTATAAATATTCAGGTTCAAGGTTAGGATACTATAAGCTATGAAAAAATAACAAAAAGGCTCATAACTATGAATAAAGGCTTAATGGGGATACTAGTGATGATATTTAATATATGATAGGCTAGAAAGGCTCAAACGATCAAACATGGTCGAAATTACTTCTTTAATAAGGTCCCAAATCAGTTATTTTGCCTTAAGTGGTCCTCAAGTAGGTTCTAGGAGTTAGTCAAATATATTAATTTGCAAAAACAAAATTCACATAACGTGTTTCCAATAATCTCAAAGTAATATCAATTATGGATCAAAATCAAATTTGTACGTAAAAAAAACAATTTTAGCTTATGTATAACATTGAAACACTATCAAGCATTTTTCCTAAGTTATATTCTTTAGCAATCATATATCATCCTAAAGCATTGAAGTTTATCACAAAAATTAAGCTCGAGGACATGTTTTTCTTTTCAAAAGATTTTCAATAAACTTGAGTTTTAAAACTAAAAACTAAAATTTTAAGGAAATTTCCCACTCCCAAACTTAAAAGAAAATATTGTCCCCAATGTTAGAGAAATAATATATAAAGATGGAGTATGGAAACTTCCCTAGGTGTCACTCATGTTTTGGGTGGGGAAGGATTCCTAAAAGAAAAACGATAACTTTAACCTAATAACTTAATTCAAAAGGGGGGAAAAAACAAACATTTAGTTCTAAGTTATAGTCATTAGCTCAACTTTCTCTCTCTTTTCATGGTTCTTCCAAGTGTTTGGAAGGCGGTTGCTGCAGATAGTCACCCAACACGTAATGTTTAAGTTGTTATCCATTAACCTTGAATTTTTCATTGTTCTTTTCATTCAAAATTTCAATTGCACCAAAATGTGAAGTATCAACTAATCGGTAAGGACCAGATCACCTAGACTTCAATTTGCTCAAAAAAAGTTGCAGATGGCTATTGTAGAACAAGACTTGTTGACCCAGCTGAAATTCTTTGTCTTTTATATGCTTATCATGCCACTTCTTAGTCTATTCTTTATAAATTTTAGCATTCTCATAAGCATTCTCTTTAAATTCATATAACTTATTAAGTTGCAACAAATGTCTTTCTCTTATGAACTTTATATCAAAATTCAAAAAGTTGGTTGCCCAATATGCACGATGCTCTAACTCAATAGGAAGATGACATGCTTTACCAAAAACTAAGCTATAAATTGGCATACCTATAAGAGTTTTAAATGCCATTCGATAAGCCCACAATGTATCATCAAATTTAATAGCCTAATCTTTTCTAGCAGTCTTTTTCAAAATTTCTTTTAGTTTCCTATTTGACACTTTTACCTGTCTGCTTGTTTGGGGATGATATGATGTATCATTTTTGTGATGCACCCTATATTTCCAAAGCAGAATTGAAATTTGTTTATTTATGAAATGAGTCCCTTTATTACTAATTATTTTTTTAGGTTTGCCAAATCTAGTGAAAATGTGTTTTCGTATAAATTTTAACACAACTTTAGCATCATTAGTGTGTGTAAGTGTAGCCTCAACCCACTTAAAAACATAATCAATTGCTACTAAAATGTATAAATTACCAAGTGAAGGAGGAAATGGTCCCATACAGTCAATTTCTCGTACATAAAAATTTTCATAAATCAAAATGTTGGTGAGAGACATCTCATCTCTTTTGGAAATATTCCCAGTTTGTTGACAACTATTATAAGAAAAAAACAAATGCGTAAGCATCTTTAAAGAGAGTAAGCCAGAGAAAACCTGATTGTAGCACTTTTACTGCTGTTCGATTTGCTACATAATGGGCGTCGCGGTGCGCAATCCTTCACGCCTCGCCGCGACATCTACGAGGGAACGCGTCGCCGCGTGGAATTCGTCCACTCGCCGCGACGTCTCAAGCGGCTCGCCGCGGCGAGCACGCCTTTTCTCGCCGCGGTGTGGCCTTTTTCCAGACGTCGCGACGTGCGACCACTCCATCGTCTTCTCCGATCGATTTCCACCATTTTCACTCACTCAAACCTCCATTAAACACATTCAACTACCCTATCTAACACATTAAACACCATAAATGCCATAAACAACCATAAATGCAACAATAAACACAATAAACTTACCAAATCAAAGCTCAATCGATAACCCTAAAAATCCAATCGTCCGAAATCCTCCAAGCTCAAACAATCACGGTGATCTCCTAATCCAAGCCAAACATCAATAACTCTCAATCACAAGCAAGGCTTCTAGCAACTCAACAACCAAAAGGAACAAATGAAATCTCCAAGGGGAAGGATCAAAGTCGCCGACGGTGAGAGGAAGGAGAAAGAAGGAGAATGCCTTAGATTTCAAAACCTAAACTATAAATATC
>JANSVB020000430.1:3535368-3547969 GCA_025504935.2 Erythroxylum haughtii | reverse complement strand
CCCTAGTTTTCTCTGCTTACAGCGATCCAACCCTCACCAAAAGACTAACTTGAGCGTCGGAGGGGCTAATCGGGAAACAACCCCCGACGTGCCTTCTTTGTTTTGCAAGAACCTTCAAGCCGGAATCTCGTTAGAAGCAGCCAACTCTATGAATCCAAACGACAACGTGCAGTTCCGCCAAAACCAGGCTGAACCAGGGACAATACCTAGCCGGTGAGGGACCCAGTCCAAACCAAAAAAGCGCCTTTTTGGTTTGGGTGGGCCCGCACCATTTAGGGTTTTGTCCCCTTTGGCCGCCAGGTTGTCTACCTCCTATCCTCATTCCTTGGGGGGTCTTGGGAGTCGAACCTGAGACCTCAGGGTTTTATTGGGTACATGACCCACGTCTCACACTACGTCTCAATGCAACAAAACTCCTTGGTCACAGGTTCGACTCCCGCATGCCTCCAAGATGGGATAGGGTTCCCTAAAGGACCTGGCGACTAAAGGGGGCAATACCTGGCCGGTGAGGGACCCGGCCCAAACCAAATTCCATGCTTAACAAACCTAATTACAACCTCAAACCCAGTAGCAATTCCTAAACCTGTGTTTACATCAAAAAAAATAAAAAGGTTAAGGTTTAATCTTTTCCTGCAAAAAAGAACAAAAGAAAACAAAGAAGAAAAGAAAAAGTAACCAAACATAAGAAACCTTAATTAGGAAAATGCAACAAGCTAACATCACAAGAAGAGTGGTAATAAGCTTTCAACAAATCTTCTAATGTGAAAGAGAGAGAGAGATTATTGTTGAAGTGGAAGTTAGAGGAGGAAGAGAGAGAGTGAGAGCCAGAAGTAGGAGTAGTAGAGCACTGAGAAGAAGCATAAGTAGCCTTAGATCAAACAGATTGAGCATTTACAGCCCTAGAACAATAAGAAGAAGAAGTCAAAACTGAAAATCCATAATGTGGAAGCTGGGCGTATTGTCGTTGTTGCCTAGTAGCTCTCATGTAAGCCATTAGCAGTTTCATCAACTACACTCTTCTTCTTGGAAGAGCGAACTAGAGATTAAGCATTAGAACCGAACCACAGAGGGAACGAAAATGTGATGACGGAGCTGTGATAACCGAAGGCATTTTGCGTTTAGGATTCTTTTCTTTGCGCTTTTCTTTTTTTTTTCCCTCCTAATTTTTGGTATCAAAAGATTGATGATGATTCCCAAAATCGTCGCCCAGAGTTTTTTTTGGGGATTACTTTCGTAACGATTTTTAAAATGGTAGTTAAATGGCTAACTTTTGACTACGATTGTAGAAATTTTTGTTGAAAGTAGACAATTTGCTACAATTTTAAAATTTGTTCTAAAATATTTCAGAATGATTTTAAAGTTCGTCTTCAAATATCAACTTTTAGCCATGATCATAGCTTAAAAAAATAGCCAAAAGTATATATTGTTGTAGTGACATCTCTAACAGTCATGCGCATCACATGCATACAGTGAGGTTGATATTTCACGCGTTTTTTTTTTCAGAATACATGCGTGCATGTTCCTAGTAACAGCAAGTTGTTAACTGGAATTTAGTGTTTTTCAATTATATTCACCTGCTGTTCAAGTCTTTAATTTCTACACTGCCAAACCAACATGTGCTTCAATTATGTTGATACATCTCTTTGGTGGAAAGATCGAAATGAACCATAATATTTATGCTAATATCTAAAATAAAGTCTAACAATTTATGAAGTGTAAAAGAATCTTAATATTTGAAAAAGGTTTAAAATAAAACTTGATAACTATGGTCAATTATGTGTTCACGCCAAAAAAATAATTGTTGACGTAGATTTCTTTTTAAAAATTTTAAAATGAGACCCACCGTTTAATGATGTGTGCAGTGTTTTGACAGTTCACGTGCGCGTAACAGAGGCTCGCGGATTCCTCCTTACAGTGTAGCAAGGGATAAAGAGGATAAAGAGAAACAGAGGTTGCTGGATTTGAGACGATAGTAATGGCGACTGAATCCTGGCCCTAGATGTTTACAACGACAAGATCAAGCACCTTTTAGAAGGTGAATCTCTGCCTTGGGACGACCGGATTCAGTTCCACCGCATCAATATCAAACACGACTCTCGCCTCGAAGGTAATTTTAGTTGCATGTGCATATGCCATTGTTGATTTTTCACTTGGGTCTTTTATCATTGGATTCGTGTTTTTGGGCATCAACATTCTTAGCTAGTTTTGACTTTGCAAATTAGCTTCCATTACTCAGACATGAAATTTGAGGATGTTAAGAAGAGATTAATGGTGACTTGCTGTTGCAAATTAGCTATTTATTGTTAATTTTCCTTTCTCAACTTACTGTGGTTAGGTGACCTTATATTTCAAGTATTATGTCATTACAAGATCCGACATACCACATTTTGAAAGAAGATGCCTCACCCTGCATTTTTGGCTCCATTGAAAAGCAAAGGTGGTCATATGCCTGTGCAAAGCACTTGATTGAGGCTTATATATGGTAATCATCTTTTCTATTGATGGGGCTGTTACAAACACACTTAAAACGCATTCTAACTTCTTTGGTGAACTGGCTACAGCTGAGGGTGCTTAAAATGGATTAGAATATACAGTTGGGAGAGACCTTTCAACTGGATTGGACCTAGGATGGATTTTATTCCCAGTATGCTCAGCCAATATACTCGTCTCTTATGTATTGGACGTATTCAGAAGAAGCTAACTATTCAAAGGTCTTCAAGTTTAACTATTCTTTGATTAAGCAATACATTCATTCTCAAAAAGCTCAGGAAAAACCTAAAAGGTCAAAGTCAAAGCTAAAGCCTAGTTGAGTTATAACTGTTGGAATCTTTTTCTTAGATTGATCTAAGGATTTTTGGAAAAGAGGTGTTATCCATTTTCTAAATGATAAAGTGTGAGGTAGAAAGCAAATTTGTCAATCTCTTTTGACAGCGAGAATTTCCTTAATGGTGTACAAGGGTCCTTACCTGCTTTAGCAATGTTAGTTTAATTACCTTTAACTTGATTTCAGGTGTATATAGCTGGTGCTTAGTGTGATATTCCTGTTGGTTTTTGTTCTGATTCTCTGTTCCCATTCTTTCAGGCTCTACTAAGACGAGTCACTCCCAAAAAAATAACCCATGGCTTTATAAACTAACGTGAGACCAACATCTTTTAAAAACACTCCACATCATCAAATGGTGAGACTCACATCTTTTAAAAATATTCCACATGGTGGTTTCATTAAGAAATATTTTAAAAAATTCACATCAGTAAAAGTTTCGTCATATGAGTAAATAACTAAGGGTATTTTAACATTGTTATTGGTTAGAATTCAATTTAAACATTTTCCAAACATTAAAATTCAATTTGAACGTTTTGAAAATATTATAGTTCATTTTGAACACTTCAAAATATTATGATCTATTTTAGCCGCCGATATAAATGTTAGGGCTCATTTTGCTCTTATAGCCTATCTTTGGTGGTTGGTAGATGTCACATGGTTTAGTGTATAAGAACATGTCTTGCAATAAATTGGGGTTTTCTTGTACATTGCATTAGGCATACATTTGACTAGTTAAAGAGAAAGCTATTATGTTATGCCTACTTGACTGATAGAATGAAATAGTTTCTGCTCGATTTGTAAAACAAAAGAAGGAAATAGTTCTCTCCATATCAATCTAATTGTATTTTTTCCAAGGAAGCGATTACACTGAACGTAAGGAACAAGGGATCTAGTAAGGCATTAAAGTATTCATAGTTTGAACTAACTGATGTCCTGCAAAACAACCAACAGCCAAGAATCACCAATCTACTTTTTCTTTTTCAAGATCTGACTTGTCTAGAAGACGAGGAATAGAACCCTTGACTCAATCTGTACAATCTTCCCTGAAAATCTCTGCATTTCACTTTTCAAAAGCAACTGTTTTGAAAAATGCAATCTACGTTCCCTCTTCACATACGACAGTTCGGTCTCCATGTGCAAATGAGTCACTCTTGCCAACCAAGTGTTGGGCCTTTAACGACTCTCTTTCCCAATCTGTCTTGTAAATCACTACGAGGATTGAGACAACACATGTAATTTGAGCAGTTAGGAGACCATAACAAAGACCCAAAAATCCTAGTTTCCAAACAAAGGCTAAGACTATGGCCACTGGTGCGCCCACCAAGTAAAATGAGTAAAAGTTGATCCCTGCCCCTATACTGGGTCTAGCACTTCCTCTTAGAATACCACAACTTGTTGTTTGGGGGCAGTTTGCTAGTTCACACACCCCAATAATTGGTAGCACAATCATTGTTAGCTCAAGAACATCCCTATCTTCTGTGAAAACTTTAACCCATGGTTCTCTTCCTAAGGTAGTCCACAACAATCCAAATAACGAGGTCACTAGAGCTATTCCTATGGCAACCACGGTGGCCAAACGTGCCTTTACTGGTCTGCCAGCTCCAAGCTCATTTCCCACTCGTGTAGATACTGAGGCACTAAGTGATGTTGGTAAGGTGTACATGAGTGAAGTTGTTTGAATCACTATAGCAGACGCTGCTAGAGCAACTCTTGGTTTATCCAAGTAACCTGCAAGAATTGTCATAAACTCGTACCACCACCACTCTAAGCATACAGCTACACTGCTTGGTATGGCCAATCTAACCAAGACCCTCCATTCTCCTCCTAATGAACTTGCTGAAGATGGTAATAGTGGCTTTGGTGATGTACTCAAAGTTTGTTCAGGCGTGCGAGTAAAGTATATGTAACATAGAAGAAATGAAAGGGTGTTAAAATTGGAGATAAAATTTGAGATTGCTATTCCAGCAACTCCAAGGGAGAGAGTGAAAGCTAAGAATATGGTGATAGGGAGATGAAGAAGTGCAGAGAAAAAAGTGCACCACATTAATGGCCATGTGGTCCCTTTGCTGCGTAAATATATGCGTAGAGGGAGTAGAAGGCTATTAACAATAAGGTCAGGGATGGCAAAGAGACAGTACAGGCTTGCAACTTGAGTTATATCAGGGTCTTGATGGAGACTAAGCATGAGAGGTTTGAGGTTGACCCATAGAAAGGCAATTGGTACTGAAGCAAACAGTAGCATGATCATTGTTCTTTGCAGAGTAAGAAATGCCAAGTACATGTTTCTTGAACCGAAAGCTTGGCTACATAGAGGCTCCATGCCCATGGCCAGACCTGAAAGGACCGAGTATCCAGTGATGTTGGTGAAACCAATAGCTAAAGCACCACCGGCTAGCTCGAGACTTCCAATCCTTCCCATGCAGACAACTAGGACCATGTTTTTAAGATAACTTACCAATCCCATGGTCGTTATGGGGAAGCTTATGTCGGCCATTTTCTTTAGCTCCTCCACAAGCTATTCAATTAAAAAAAACACAAAATGAGAAAACAAGAAGTGAAGGAAAAAAAAACAGAGTTGGAATGATAAATCATGTAGTGTGGAGAAGATATTTTTAGTTGTGTTTTCAAGATTTTGTACCTCTGGCATTGTCGGGTACGTGCGGGAACTCTCTGCTGCGACCATCTTTTGATTTCTTATTTGCCTGATGAGTATCCTTCACTTGTTCCCTTTTGTTTTGAGAGATAGAGCAACAAACTTTTGGTCCTTAGATTTATAGAGAACTTAACGATGGTGGGTAGGGACAGAGTCGGAGAGAGTCACTAAACTGATACTGATGAGCAATCAACTTTATAACATGTAAAAGTGGACAGTTTGGTTGGATCTATATCACTAACAAAAAAAGTGAAGTACGTAGAAAAAGATCCCTCAAAACCCCATGTTTTAACTGTGATATATACTGAATCTGTGACCCTCACCCTAGTGTTTCAATATCAGACTTTGTCATTTTCCAAGATATAACCCAGCATATCCACTTTCCCTATTAAGATCAAGATGATCCGCAATTACCTGAATGTGTCTACACGTGAGGAAATAAATTAGATCACTTTCATCATCAATGGCCTATAGTGATTATCGAATTCCAACTTTCATTGCATATTCCATCTTTGAAATGTATTTACCATTATCTAGGATTAGTCCTGGCTACGAATTTCGCATATGAAGACAGGAAAAACTGGGAAATTAAGTGCCTGTATGTTTACCTCTGAAACTTGGAGATATTTAACGAGACAGTTATCGAGATTCCTAGATACTTAGGGAATCTTGATAGTATAATTCAAAAAAATGTTTGAACAGAGTCGCCCTTTTCCACGTATGTTATGTTGGAATAATTTTTAATTAAATTTGAGCTTATATATATATATATATATCACGAAAATATTGTATATTAAGGGCTACCTTTAAGGTTGAGCCAAATTAAAGTGATCTAATTAAAATTTGGATTTGAAGCATCTAATAGGGTATGAACCAATTCTATATGTGTAGAGACCAAGATAATAATTTCTAATTTGATGATGGGTTAAATTAGAAACGTTAAACTCATTAGGTTTAGGGTTTTACTAGTATAAAAATATAGTTATGGTCCTCAAATTAGATGTCAAACTATTAGGTTTTCTCTTGGTATTCCCATCACTAGTGAAAATCACAAAACAAGAGCCAACATACCAATTTGGACAAACTATATGCACACTAGTGGTAATCAATATGTGACAATTATCAAGTTTTCTATATAAAAATAAGTCGGTCTAAAGAAAGTTTATTGATAGATGTGATTTATTGTTAATGTCTGATTACTATACTAAGAGTTCCACTTATAAATTAATAATTATGTCTAAAGATTAAATATTAGTCTTGTATGCAGTATCTTGTGAAGAGAATTTACCATAAATTGAGTTTGAATTTGACTTAGCATTATCAAGTTACCAATGTGAGCATATTTTATTTTTTTAATTCAATTAATTCTTTTGTTGCTAATATAATACAAGAAAATTGCAAATTATCAATGGAAAAAAAATTCTGTAGTAAATTAGCGAAAAAAATTTCTTTTCGAAAGTAAACTTGTCAGAAAAAGGTATTTTGCGACGAACAAAATTTTTCGTTAATAGAGGAAGGAATTTTACCACAAAACTTTACCGACATAATAGTAAAAGTCAATGTGAAAATAGGCGTTAATGGTTTTCGGTAAAAATTACGTACGAAATTTACTGATAGAAAAAATTTCCGTAGGAAAATTTCCTACAAAAAAATCATTCCATAGGTAAATTACCTATGGAGTCACATTTCTATAGGTAAATTACTACGAAGTGATGTTTTTATAGGGAAATTCAAGAAATTCCCTACAGAATGGTGTTTTCGTAGGTAATTTAGCTATGGAATGATATTTCGGTAGGGAATCACTTTACATAACAAAACAAATACAGACAAAGTCGAGAAATATTTGGCGTATATTTCAGTTTCTCTTGTTCTAATTCTAAATCACTCCCACCGTCACCTACCATCTCCCACCATCGTCCTAGGAAGTGACAATCGGAGGTAACGTAAATCGCATCGCACCATCTACCACCATCGTTCTAACCCTAAATTGCTTCGCACCCTTATCTCATCGAAAGGTAGCTTCCTTTTTGTTTATAAACTTTTAACCTTTTGATCTTTTAATTGGCTTTGTTCTATCTTATGGAGATGGATAGTGGGTTTAATAATGGCGTTTTGCTAAGAAGAGTTTCCTAGGTGTCGAGGGGTGTGAGAGGTAAGGAAAGTAGTAGTCGTGTTAGTGGGTGTTTAGGGTTGGATCGGGTCTTGAGGCATGAATTTTCTTGTTTTGTAAGGCTAGTGGATGAGAGTTCAAGGAGGAGAAGGGCTTTGGCTGTGGAAATTCACAGTAGGAGAATAAGATTGTGATGTGTGGTTATTTTTCTAGATTAGAGTTGGTTAGTTGTCTATACCAAGATCTATCTTTGAAATGCATTACAATGGCTATCATTCTTCTACTCACAATATATCAACTAGAAACATGTTCTCCTGGGAATTAAGGTGGGAATATTTATCTTTGAATTGGGGGAAATATGTTTTGAATATAAATGTAAGAAGCGGTGGAGACAAGATCTATGGTATTTGGGGGAGCAAGAAGGGGACTACGCCTCATTCTTACCAAATGATCTTTTAAAAACTAGTTTTTTTTTTTTCACTTTTGCTATTTTTGACTTGTCATATTTGTAGTTACTGGCTTTTTTGCATTTTTATTATTATAGACTCCCAGTTTTCCATAGCCAATGCATGTATATCATAATCAAAGTTTACAAGAATTAAATATGCTTCCTAAACAATGAGCTAATACAAGATGAGCAAATTGTAGATATTTGTCACAATAATCTTATACTTTGCTTATTATTTACGACAAATTTGAGCTTCTATTGCAAATGTCTGATGCAATTAAACACTGAAGAGCCCTTTTTAATTGAGGATTTTTAGAAATGATGTCTTTCTATCTACGGATGAAGATACAATTATATTATTTTGTCATTAATTATCTTATATAATCTAATCTTGTTCTTTTGTTTAATAGATTAAACTTTTCATATTGTGAAAATGCTTCTCAACCTTAGGTCTTAGACTGATCTCTACATAACACTTTCAATGTTTTAATTAGCAAAATGATTCTAGCCTTTATTATAATTAGCACAACAACAATTTTTTTAGAATAATGAATCCTACCTGTTGTATAGAGTTCAATTTGATGAATCATAATAGATTTTCCTCTTTTTTAATAATGACTATATGATTTTTATTTATTTATACAACTGTTGATTTATTGATTGGTTGGAGTGAAGTTGATTTCTTTTTGGTTGGATTATGATGCTTGTTGTCAGGGACCTGGTATAGCTTTTGTTCTAGGCATTATTTGTTGTATTTGTTGTCCTTGCCAATCCTGTACTAGGTCTCTCTCTCTATCTGGAGTATAAACGTACTTACTTTGTTGTTTTGTTTTTCAAATTTACTGTTTAATTTATGTGTTTATTCATGTTAATCATTAAAATGGGTTTTCGTTTAATGTTTCTAAAGCATGATTTATTTATCTACAAGTAAACATCTTTATCGTATAATGCTTAGATAACTGCTTAAATGAAGAAATAGTATAATTCTATTAAGTCCTCTCGAAATATTGTCATTAGTTAGTTGATATAAACGGTAGATACTTGAAATTAGTTGATGTCACATACATCCTAACATATTTCCCTATCATCGGACATTACGAAAATTTATGCATATACTATAATACAATGCTTTCTTCTTGTGTTATTGTTAATGTGTAAACTAAAGATTAAATGTTCTATAAGATTAATATGGATACTACCATAACGATTATTATATCTAACAATGAAATCACTTTTTTATATAACAATTTTGTAGAAATGAGTAATGTTGATAGATCTTGGATGTGTAGATGATTAGAACCCGATGGTTTCATTAATCTTGAGTTTTTTAAAGAGAATTCAAGCTTTTATTGACTATGCATGTTCTCATCTTACATATATGGATGGTCCAAAAATCAGATGTCCACGTAAAAAGTGCAAACATATGTATTTTCTTCCTATTGATGAAGTGAATCTCCATTTGTAAAAAAAAAAAGGTTTGTTTCATATTACTTTGGGTGGACATGACAGGGGGAGCAATTATTTTATAGCACCTCAAAGGATAATGAAGTAAACTTGTTAATAAATGTAGATGAGTTTGAAAGGGAAATTGGATTTGTAACAAATAATACAGGTGCAACTAAAAATTCTTACACCCAAATGGTTTATGATATAACCAGTTATACCTTTAAAACAAATATAGAAAATTTTAAAGAAGAACCAAACCTAAATGGAATTTTTTTTTGACTTACTAAAATCAATTGACCAAGAATTACAACCAAATTGTGAGACCATGACTCAGTTATCTTCAATTGGTCAAATATTGAACATAAAGTCTAAAGGGCATATTTTTTATAGATTTTGGATAAAATTCTTGCTTGGTATAATGAATCATTGTCTCATAATCATAAATGATTGATAACTTTTCCAATATGAAGAAACTTATTAGGGGTCTTAGTTTTCCAGTTGAGAAAAATGAATGTTACAATTTGAGATATATTTTATTTTTGGGAGATGATGTGGAATCATAAGAGTGAAAATTTTGTGGTCAATCTAGGTTTAAATGAAAAAAGTGTACTATGAAGCAGAATTAGTATGTTGGAAGCAGATATATTATTTCTCGCTAACTCTAAGACTTCAAAGAATATATGCCTATCTCATATGAGATGTTACTTTCCCTATCATGGCTCAAAACCTTCTCTTTTTTCTAGCCCCTCGCTTACTTGACTTTTTTCACTCTAGTGTTTACTANNNAACACCCATTATGGGTTTGCAACCGAAAGTTAAAATGTTATATTGAGATTGTCGACAAATGAATTCCAACCTTTTAGGCAATCTGACCAACAAAATTCATCATGGCTAACCATATTTATTCCTTATAATTTGCATCTATGGATGTGTATGAATGAAGCATATATGTTCTTGACGGTGATTATGATAAGGCCTACAAATCCAAAGCATAAAATTGATGTATTCTTACAACCATTAGTATCTGAATTGCATAATCTTCGGGAATTTGGTGTGGAGACATATGATCTATCTTTTAAACAAAATTTTTTGTTAAGAGCAGCTTTGATGTAAAATATTAGTAATTTCCCTATGTATGCTATGTTTTTTGGATGGAGTACAACATGAAAATTGGCTTGCCCTTATTGTCGCAGTGATTATGATGCGCTTTATCTTCCTAATAAGGGCAAAACATCTTGGTTTGACAACCATAGGAAATTTCTCCCTCCAAATAATCCATTTAGATGCAATAAACAAAAGTTCATTAAGAATATGATGGCACAAACAACTCCTCCCTTTCAAAATGCTAGTGAAGAGATATTGCTAGAGATTGATGAATTAGGATTGCTGAAAGTTACAAAACTTGAAGCTAAAGAAGTTAATAGAAGCATTAGTGAAAACTTCTGTTAGATAAAATGAAGCATCTTTTGGGATTTGCCATATTAGAAAACTAATTTGATATGTCATAATCTAGATTTGAATCATATTGAAAAAAATAATTTTGATAATTTGTTCAACACCATAATGAACATTGAAGAGAGGACAAAGGATAATGAAAAATGACAA
This sequence comes from Erythroxylum haughtii, assembly GCA_025504935.2. NCBI lineage: Eukaryota > Viridiplantae > Streptophyta > Magnoliopsida > Malpighiales > Erythroxylaceae > Erythroxylum > Erythroxylum haughtii. The sequence goes on along the minus strand of JANSVB020000430.1, from coordinate 3,536,883 downwards.
ACTAATTTGAAACTTTTTTGTAGAATCAATAACTTAGATAAAGATCTTAGCATGTGTAAATATCCAAAAGCATGTTACAATTTAGATAAAAATCAAAAGAAAATTTTGTGTAAATGGTTGAAAAGTTTAAAGTTTCCTGATGGTTGTGTTTCGAACTTGGCAAGATGTCTGCACTTGAGGAAGTATAAATTATTTGAGATGAAAAGTTGTGATTTTTATGTATTTTCATTTTAGAAGTTGCTACCGAATAAGGTTTAAGAAGCTATAACAAGATCAAGTTTATTTTTCAAAAACTTAACATCATCTAAAATAAACTTGGCTAAAATGGAAAAACTAGGAAGGGAAATTCCAGTTATCTTGTGCAAATTAGAAGCTATTTTCTCTCCAAGCTTCTTTAATAGTATGGAGTATCTACCCGTACATTTAGCATAAGATGCTAAACTTGTTGGTCCAGCCTAATATCGATCGATGTATTCATTTGAGAGGTAATTATAGTTAATATTTAAATAAAACTTATAACATGTTTTAATTATAGTAACCTTATTTGTATTGTAGGTATTTGTATCACTTGAAAAAATAGTTAAAAACATGGCTAGGGCCAAAGGTTCGATATGTAATGTTTATTTACTGAAGGAGGCAAGTATATTTTGGTCACATTTTTCTGAGCTGCATGTGCACACAAGAGAAAGAAAAGTTTCTCATAATGACGATATAGGTGAAACAGGTGATTTTGATGGTAACTTATCCATTCTTACATATCCTGAACGAATATTGGAATCTCAACAAGAAGAATGTTAACAAAAGAAGAAATAGAGTCTGCCTATTGTTACATTTTATTGAATTGCCAAGAGGTTTAACCTTTTTTGTAGTAAGTTTAAGTTAATTTTGAAATTGTTTATTTGGTTTTCGAGGTGAGTGGTGTTCACAACTAAAACACATAATAATTCTTTTAGATTATATGAGGAATGGTTAAGCGAGCTAATGCTGAAAAAAAATGGGATGATATCAAGAAAGAAGTTGAAAGTCACTTCCCTCGATTGTTCAAGAAATATGTAATTTTTGACTTGCAATAATTGAAATTATTGAATTATGAGATCAAAGTGTTCAAATGACATTAGACTATTTAATATGATAATTTTTTAATATAGGCCTAGAAAATTTAATAAAGAACAAGTTCATATGTGATCTTACGAGCGGACCTTTGCAAACTATTAAATCGTAGATGTGTTTTTTTAATGGATACAAATTTTATACATAATATAATGGTCATAGCATGGCAACAATAAATAATAAGGTTTGCATATAGGGAGAATTGATGGATTACTATGGTGAAATTATTGAGATACCTGAAATTAAGTACTCTACATTGCCAATAAAACGAAGTGTGATATTTAAGTGTAAATGGTTTGATCCAACTCCTAATTTTGGAACAAAAGTGCATAGCCGATATAATCTAGTTGAAATCAACTAGTGAAGGAGATTTAGAAAATTTGAACCTTTCATGTTGGTGATGCA
>JANSVB020000430.1:3476220-3491968 GCA_025504935.2 Erythroxylum haughtii | reverse complement strand
CTTTTGTCTTTAAAACTAACATCTTATACTTCTAACTCCTTAACTAAATCCTTTCAAAATTTAGAAGGAATTTGATAACACTTCCTTCTCGAAAAATGTTCCTTATTGTCTTAATTTTCTAATGACACTAAAATCATTCAATTTGGTTCAGAAATCTGAAAGTTATATCTCAAACATTTCTGAACTATTCTTATACTAAAACAATATTCTATGCTCAACTTCCATTCAAAAATTAAAATTCTTAGTGACTGAATTAGAACTCGATTTTAGTAGAGAATTTGTAATCCTATCTTTTTATTTTAATCCAAGTCAAGAATCACCTCATTCTAATAGCTAGAGAAAAATTTATGGCTAAAACACCGAAGCATACTCAGTGATCATATTTCAATTATATTTTTCAGTTTTTAATTTCCAACATTTCTTATATAACCTGTCTTGTACCTAAACCATCTTTTATACTTCATTTCAAATTCAAGAATTCTCCTTTTTCTTTACACATGACTAATTGCCAATAATTTCTCATTTAATAATCCTAACTTCGAAGAAAAGTTTAGGGTCCAACACCAACCGATTCCCTCACTTTCTTTTTATCAGTCTTTTTTTAATCAAAGCCTAAGGATACCAATTTTTATGGAGAGATAGAAAAATAAGTTAGAAATCTATTGGTTTAAGAATCAATTCATTTGGAGGTTGGACAACCAAGTTATCGCCAAAAGAATCAAACATGTTTATAGTTGAAAAAACCTTCGGGTGCTATCGCTAGGAATGAAGATGTAATAGCAAGGATAAAAGTGCGATAACGAGAGAGCTTGGTGCAATAGCGAGAGTGCCTGGTGCGATCGTGAGAGTGCTTGGTGTGAGCATGACCGAAGCTATCCTGCATATACATCCTATGCAGCATCCCTACTTATAATGATCATATCTCTCAACTCTGATATCCAAAAATTTCATACTTTATACCGTTGGAATGCTAGAAAGATAATCTACAACTTCCAAGCAGACTAGATTAACACAGTTTTTTCCCTAAAGTCAGAACACGAATTTTACCTTTATGAAAGACTTGAAAATGCAATACAAATTGACTTCCTTTAATGTAACATCATTTTATAACAATTCAACTACCAATATTATTTCCTCATACTCTTTAATCTCTACTCATTTAATTCAATAATTACAACTAATTCTCATTCTTCACAATTTCCTATCTTTCTTTTTCCATAGCACATCTCAGTTATATATAACAACTATTCATATTCAAAGATTTATCATCTCAAATTGATAACTTCCTCATGTATACCTTATTTGAACTCAACCTCATCCATACACAAACTCATGTTTAATTAACCTCAAATGAAAAGAGTTTTATAAGGCTCTAATAGGCATTCCTAGCCACATTACATCATAACCTAAAAATATACAAACTTTACATGAGCAAGTAATTCAAAAAAATAGCTAAAACCTTGTGTTTTCTATAAACTAGCTCAAAATACAAAAGTATTCAAAATGATGCCTTGACTGTCGATCACTCAATCTCTTGCTCATCACCTAGAGATGGGGAGGAATGGGGGTGAGCTTAAAAGCTCATAGGTAATAAGTTTATAACAGATAACAAGTAAAACCTTGAAATTGTTCATGTGTCATTGAAAAAATCATATTGAATTCAAAGCGCATAGTTCTTAAATTCTCAACCAAATTCACAATAATACAAATCATGTATGCATCAATCTTGTCAACATATTATGAGCACATAAACACATCAAAATGGTTTGGGTAGGTCCATAAATAGAACACACTAACATAATACCACATAATAGTCTTGTGTAGTCATAAACAAAACGTACTATCGCAATCTCACATAATGGTTTTGCATAGTCGTGAACTTAGGGGAGTCCATGAAGGAGCTCCATGCCACTAGCGGGCAGACGAGAGAAGCCTTTAGTCGAAGTGCACTTGACGTACACAATAAACCATCACAAACCCAGATAACATATAATTTATGACATAAACATATTGCCCTAAATGGCACATTTTAAAAACTTGTTTTTCATGAGCATGAAATATTTCGAAAATCATTTCCATTTTCATTTCAAAATTCATCAACAAAATTCACATACCAAACATATGGAAAATTTCTCAAATCATTCAAAAGCAATAAAATGCAATATTTATGAAGCAAATGAAAACATTTTATTCTTTTGATTTAAAAGAAAACTTTAATGGCTTATGAAATCTATTATAAATATGTAACCTACCTTAAATTCCTTTCTTAAAGACTTGCTAAAATTGCCTCTCCTTTTTGCTCCTTTTGCATCTCTTGATTCCCTTAACATTGACAAAATTTCCAATTCAATAGGAACTCCAATTTGAGGGCCCAAAGAAACATATGTATAACATTGATCCTAAAAAGCTTAAACCCATGCATTTCCTAAGCTTCTTGAACTAAAACCCTTCCAAAAACTCAAAAGATTCAAAATGGACTTACCTTGATTCTTCACCAAATAAAGACATATTTGGCTCTAATGGAAGCTCTTATCTTCCTCTTTCTTTTTCTCTTCTTGAACCACCTCAAAATCTCTCTTGAAGGCTAAGAAAAATTGAAACCTAACTCAAACTTCCTTCTTTTCTCTCTTCTCCACAACGCTCTCTTCTTTCTCTCTTCCATTTTCATTCTTCTCCCTCAATTCATGTTTTCTCCTTCTCTTAAATGCAAGACCATGTTTTCATCTTCTAATCCTACCCTTAGTGAGTGTTCAATGTCCATTTGACCCTTCCTTATATGCCTTATGGTTTTTATCCTTAAATGAACTACCAAAAATACCCTTATACAATCTTACTACCTTAACATTTTAATTCAATTAACTTATGTCATATAATCTTGCTAATATTAACATAATAATTAACTCCACAAAATAATTCCTTAAAGACCTCATAATTAATTTAAATCATGTTTATTCATCAAGAAAAAAATTCTGGGGCCAACATTTCTCCCCTCTTAAAAGAATTTTGTCCTTGAAATTTTTTTGACTGATCAAGAGGCAGGGGTATGTCTCCTCATATTAGCAATAAATTGAAGTATGTTATGAAGCAATTTTTTAAGAACTATAACTGTTGATCTTCAAAACCTCAAGGAGAAGCTTCAATTTGCCCAGCGTGCTTGCTATGACAATCTATACAATCTTGAATTAAAATCTGCTGGACTAAAATGTATGCAAGAATATCAGACTTCATTATCCTTCCATATTTCAGTTTTGAAGCAAAAAGCAAGATTTTATTAGCTAAAAGAAGGTGACTCCATCACTAAATTTTTTCATGCTTCCTTGTTAGCTCGACTTAATGTAAATAAAATTTCAAAGTTTCAAGACCACGCGGGGTGGAAATTTATGGATAGGAGTAACATTATGGGGATTTCTAGAACCTATTTCGTTAAGCACATCAGAACAACAGATTCACACTTACCTAGTTTGAATGCTATTAGGCTATTTGTTGGTAATACAACTCAAAATAATTTTGAGTCCCTTATCTCTCCTTTACTGTCGACAATGTCAAATGAATCCTTTTTAGTTTACACCCCTCAAAGTCTCTTGATCCTGATGGATTCTCTGCCTTTTTCTTTCAACACACCTTGGAAATTATGGGCCAAATATTCACAAAAGCTATATTCGCATTTTTTGAATCTACAAAAAAGCTTCAAATAATTACTCACACTTTTATCTGTCTAGTGCCTAAAAACCCAAATCCTTGCAATATGACTAAATTCAAACCTATTTCTTGTTGTAATAATATTTATAAAGTGATCTCAAAGCTTCTTATGGAAAGATTGAAGAGGGTCCTCTTGAAAGTAGTGAATCCTGCTCAAAGTGCATTTTTTCTTGAGCACAACCATGGGGATAACATTCTGCTTTTACAAGTAAGCAAATTAACAGTTGCTTGATTAAGATAGATGTTTTAAAGCCTTTGATACATTTAGTTAGTAGTTCATTCAATTATGTCTTGAAGCACTTCATCTGCCCACTAAGTTTGTTCATCAGATCATGGCATGTGTTAGCTCTTCTTCTTTAATCGTGCTAGTCAATGACACTCCCATCACTCCTTTCAAACCAGCTAAAGGGATTCGACAAGGTGATCCCCTTTTTCCTTCAATTCCATCATAAATATAAGGAACTAAGCCTTACTCATGTCTTATACGTAGATGATCTAATTCTCTTGTGTAGTGCTAACCTCATCTCAATCCATACCCTCATGAATATGCTTGGTCTCTTTACAAACAGGTTTTGATTAAAATATAATGTCAAGAAGAGTTGTTTTTTTTGTCTTGGGTGATGCTAGAGGCCTCAATGAAATCAAACAACTCACAGGACCTAGCAATAGTTCCACTCCTTTTAAATATATGGGAATACCTATCATAGCCTCTAAACTAAAGTTCACTGAATGCTTATTGATTCTTGAATGAGTAAATACCTGAGTGATGGCTTGGCAAAATTGCTTCTTATTTTATGCAACTAGGCTCACACTTATCATATCAATTATTAATAGTCTGCATATTCACTAGGTTGCTCATGTTACATTACCTCAGAAAGTTCTTAAGGAGCTTGAAATAATTATGAATTTTTTTTGGATTGGATAAGTTAGTAATTCTAGAAAGGCATGAGTGAAATGGCAATTTACGCTCCATAAAAAATATGGAGGTCTTGGGATTATTTAAATATCTAATATGCAGAAAGTTTCAATATGTAAGCACTTATGGAGATTATACATCGATCGTACTACCTTATGATCAAAATGGATACATGAAATATAATTGAATCATTCTAACTTCTGGTAAGTAATTAGAATGGTTCTTGGATACTACAATAGATGATCCAACATCGTAATACAATTTACCCTTATATCAAGCATAATATTGGCAATGGAGCAAAAATTTGGGGGTGTGGTTTGATAACTAGATGGAAATCAATCCACTTATTGATTCTCTTGACTTGCAAAGGATTCATAACAGAATGCCTTAAATGTTAAAATTTTCTTGGTTGACTATTAATGATGCATGGCAGGCCACCTTTTATGATTTCACATCTCTTATACCTCATCTCCTACAACTTTCCAATATAATAGAGGAGGATAATATATTTTGGAACTTAAATCCATTTAACGTCTTCTCTAATCAGTCTTGCTATCAACTTATCTCTAATAGATCATTGGCAGTTTTGTGGTTTTCCCTTATATGGCACAATGCCATTTGTCCTAAAGTAGCCTTCATTACTTGGCTAGCTCTCAAAAACTAACTCCAAACTGTGAATCAATGGCATAAAAGAGTTGATGACTTATGCATTCTTTGTAACTTGGCTCCTGAAGATCATAATCACCTATTTTTTTGATGTAACTATTTAAAAGTCATTTAGAGTCTTATTGTTCACCTATTTCCGTTACATTATGATATATATGATTGGGATTTAGTTTTAGAGTGGATCATTAGCAAATTGAAGAAAGGAGCTCCAGATGTTGCTCTTTTCTTTACTGCCTTCTCAATGTCTATATACAACATTTGGAAAGAACGAAACAATAAAAAATTCTCTGATAAAAAGGAAAAGAAATACAAACTAGCTGATAGAATCATCAATCAAATAAGAGAGTACATTTTTTCCAAAGATATGAACAGATCCCTTACTATGGACATCAAGAGTACTTGGAAATTTTAACCATCTAATGTTTCTCACTTTGTCCCTCTTGTCTTTTGTAATCATCTTCTTTAGCTCTTTTCTAATATAGAGCAGTATAGTGTTTTTCCAAGAACTCTTTACAATGTTGTAATTAGTTCTATTTATAGTAATATATCATTCATTTACCCAAAAAAATTCTATATCAATAGTTGCTTGGAATGTTATGGCCTAAGTTGCCAAACAAGCGTAATGTTTGAAGGATTTTGTCTTGAGGACTATGACTTTTATAACTCTTTCAGAAAATAAAATCAAACTGGATAGCTTGAATAAATTTAGGGAAATTGTTAATAAAAAAGCTAGGTAAGGTCTTGGTTAATCATATTTGGATTTTAAATTTTCCTAAAGTAAAGCGACCTTTATGGATCCTCTATTTTCAGTTCATACCCCTATCCTTATTGATTTCATCTTCAAACAGAATGTTATACATCATACTTTTAGGTTCAACAATTACCTAGTTAATATGGAAGGGTTTGATGAGGCTCTTAATATAGGTGTGTAATCTTCAATATTTGGTACTAAACAATACATTTTTCTCCAAAAACAAAAGGTTATTAAGAATGAATTGAAAATTATTAACTCCAAAAAGTATATTGTGAATACTGACAAAGACAAGCTAGTTGCAACTTAATTTTTTCTTTCTTTATCCCCTAATGATCACTTCCTTAGAAAGAAGAAAAATTAGACTTGAAAAACTACATATAGGCTATTGAGATTCACTCATATTTAATTCAATAGAGAGTTAAGATTGATTTTCTTAAGGATGGTGATAGATCATCTAAATTATTCTTTAACTCTATAATGGCAAAGAGGAACATCAACAATATAAGTTCAATTAAGGGAAGGGATGGTAGAATACTATATGATCAAGAGGATATATTGAATGAAGTTATTGATTTCTATAAGCTGCTAATGGGAACTTCCTAGACTTTCTTCTATTGTGTTTCTAGAAAATTTTATAACTAATAGAATTTTTTATGGTATTTCAATGAAGATCATCAAACTAGTAGAGGATAAAGAGATAGATGAATTTTTTTCCATCTAAATGTTATTAAAGCATACAGACCTGATGGTTATAATGGGTACTTTTTCAAAAATTTTGCATAAAGTTAGGACACTTGATAAGAGATATTAAACATAAGTTCTTCACTAATAGACAGCTTTTGAAGGAATTTAAGAACTTCCTATGCTTAATCCTTAAAAATTTGGACCCTTCCTTATTTCGAGATTATAAGCCTATCTTATGTAAAAAAATTCATTTATAAAATCATTGCCAACAAATTGAGGAAAGCCATTGGTACTATCATTAGTGACAATTAAAATACAATCATTAAGGAGAGAAGTATTGGGGATATCTTCCTATTGAGATAATAGCTACTAAAGGGTTATTAAAGAAGGAATTCCCACATAAACTACACTGTTTAGGTAAATTTTAACAAAGCCTTTAATAATGTTGATTGTTCATTTCTCTTTTAAGTTTTTAAGACATTTGGATTCCGAAATATCTTTATTAAATGGATTTAAGCACGTGTCATTACATCTTTTTATAGAATCCTCATTAATGGAGTTCATTCTAAACTTTTTTAGGGTTATAGGCGGATAAAGCGGGGGGATCTATTATCCACCTATCTTTTCAATATTTACGTGGAGGTTTCGTCTCAACTTTTAAAGTCTAATGTTTCTAACAATACTGATTTGAAGTTTTACACCAAATGCAAAAGATTCTTCCTCATATAGCTATTCACTTTAAGTTCTACAGATTCCATTATGTCTTCAGTGAGCTAATTCAATTTAATGTCTAGATTAGGGATAAACTTAAGTAAGATCCATTTCTTCCTCTCTTCTAATGCCAAAACTCTTGAATCTGATATTGCTTAACTTACTTGAATGTTAAGGAAACTTCTCCCTATGATATATTTAGGTCTCCCTATTATAATAAGGAGACTAAACATCAATGAATGCTTGCCTTTGGTAGAAAAAGTTCAAAAAAATGCTCACTAGTTCAACTACCAAGGACCTATCATATGGAGGTTAACTTCAATTGATTAAACCAATAGTTAATTCATTACACATATAATGGAGTTCCCATGTATTCCTTTCTAAAGGACTAATTAAAACTTTGGAGTGCATAATGAATAAGTTTCTATTGGATAACTCAAGAGGAGGTATTGGATTTCCTAAAGTAAAATGGAATGAGATTTGTCTACCAAAGGAAAAGGGAGGGTTAGATGTCAATTATAAGTTTTCTAATAAATCATTATTGATCAATAGATTGTTGAGGTTGCTAGAGGATAGTAATTCTGTGACTCCTAAGACTGTTTCACAAGATAATTTGCTACCAAATGATCAGTTCTTCCATATCGAAAGCATACACCTGTCATCTTCCTACAAGTACCCCAATAGTATCTAGACTAATAAGGACACTCTGGTGCCCTATAACCTCAGCCTATAGAGGAACTCCTACCACAATTAGTGGACGAGGAAAAGCATTGTCACTTCCTTTAGTTGTAGATCTTTGGTTGGATTCCTGTGCAGTATAAGTACCTTCATGCCTTCTCTTACTCGAGGATTGACCTCCTCTATTGAAGCCCTTTGTTGTGCTTGTTATCTCTTAACCATCACTTTTTTCTCTATTTTAATGGCAGCTTGCACCAATTGATGATAATTCACTTGTTATAGGAGAGTGAATGCCACATATGCTCTTTAATTAAGTCATTCAAGCCATCCTCAAACTAACAACACCAAAAGTCCTCAATAAGTATAGGTTTAGGTTCATATTTGTTGATTCGATTGAATTCGCTTTTGTGCTCAGCAATAGACTATTTCTTTGCTTTAGACTCAAAAACTACTTTCACCTCTCATTTTTATAGGCTACCGTAACATATTTCGCTTTAAAACCCTAGGAAAAGAAATCCTAGGTCAAAGGTTTAGGCAGCTGAGGATATCTTAAAACAAATTTCAACCAGTCATAAGCTGCTACTTGAATAAGGGAGACAGCATAGTGCACTATCTATTTAAGTGCGCATCTAATTTAATCCAAAACCCTTTTCACCTTTTCTAACCAGAGCTTAGCTTTTTCATATTCGATTCCAAACTTTCGTAACTAATCAATAGGAGCTTTGAGTGCAGTCATTCGTTGTAGTAAAGTCATCATATCTTGTGACAATTTTACTAAAGCTTCTCTAAGAGCTGGAGCGGAGGAGGAGGTCATACTTCAGCTTCAATTCTATTTACCCCTGAAGGCCCAGACACAGATGGATGAGATCACGTAGGATTATTACTTTTGGCAACCTCATTAACAACCTTATTAGATTTTTCCATACTTGAATCTAGAACCAAAATATGGAAAATAACCATATTAGGCCAAACACAACTCTTATATTATGTACAGACAATATTTAAACCCTGACTAAACTAGAATTGCCAAAATTTGTAACTCCCTAATACCCCTTAGGAAGATATATAGAAACCACACAAAATAAACCTAAAACAAATCAAGACAATCCAATAATCCCCAGAAAATAAGGTAAACATACATCACATTTCATAATTCATTTAGGTTTAAACGGGACACAATATACACATATCAACATCATACATAAAAAAAGAAATGACCCATCCTACGTTATGGTTATTACAGGCCATTTATACATACTACAAATTGTCTCACAATATTTATGAATACAACTCAAAGTTTAAGCATAAAATCTCCCAAAAGTTAATACATTCTTCTTTGGCCATTGTGATTGTCCCAACTTTAGCCTTGTTTATCAAGACCTAACGAAGGAAAAACTACTGTGTTAAGCATATAGCTTAGTGGGAAAAATAAATAAATAAAGATACAAGATGGTGACTACTTTTTTGTAATCGTCTAACATTTACAAGTAAATGATTCATGACATATCACATAACATTTTTTGATTATGCTAAACAGAGAGTAATCTAACTATCAATTTGCATTAGAACAAAAAAAATATCAAACATATACATAATTCCCTGCTAATCTTTTCTTAAGTGGGTAACAAGAATGTAACAGAAGATATCTATAATTGGTATCGATAGAAGAAGCAATAGCCTCTAAAATAGAAGAGACTTAAGTCTCTAAAATAGAATACACTGTAGTGTTTAAGAACATAAGCAACTGTAGACCCTTCTAGGCTTGCCTATTTGCCCACAACTTAGACTTGGCAGGTTAAAACTAATCATCAGAAGATTAAAGATTAAAAATTCATAAGTTCAAACTCATTCCCTAATGCTTGCATTATAATGAAAACATACATCATGCCCATTCAAATATAACATGCTTTATGAACTTAGTCCTTTTTCAATACCACATCAATAAAAGAATTTAAGTAATTACATATTATAAGCAAGAGTCTCATATTACCCTTATAACTGGGTTTGCTGTGTCGCGGTGATATTCAAAGAGTTTGGATAAAATTCAGTAGCATTTGGGTATGGAAAAATTCATGTTTAGCCTAAAAAAAAGGATTGATGCATGGCTGTACCCAAATTTCCAGCTTTTCTCGAGACAAGTTTTCGAGTCATTTTTGTATGGCTATTCTTACATAGAAAATGAGGCAATATGGTCTTCCAAAAAAATGTTCCTCTATGTCTTAAGTTTTTAATGAAATAAACTTAATGCAATTTAGTTCTGTACTTCGAGAGTTATACCCAAAATACTACAGACTGTTCTTAGACAGGGACAACAATGAAGACTCAACTTCAAGCCAAATTTCAAAACCCGTAAAGATAGAACTGAAATTTGATTCCTTTATAAATGTTGTAAAACTATGTCTTTAGTTTAATATAGAATTAAAATTGTTTTATTTGGATATCTACAGGTCAAGATATGGCTAAAATATAGAAGGATGTCCAATGGAACCCCTCCATATAATTAGGTACGCACTATAATTAATTCACTTCAGTTTTGGCATATGCAAGTGAACTAGCATCATCCCATTTTGGTATAGAATACCTCTTTTATCAAAACCCCTCACGTTACACTAAAAACTCAAACATCATATTAAAATTTCCATACCTTTTAAAGGAGTGTTTGAAAGCCTTTATTCTTCTCTCCTTTAGCTTCCCTTCTTTGGTCTTCTCCTCTTCTACACATAACATACCCATTCAAACTCGTTTTTAGCAATCATAGATGCATAACAGAACCCTAGCTGAAGAGAAGATGAGAAAGGAGCTACATTTCACACCAAAACATGCAATTAACGTACCGTAACTTCAAATGCACAAAGGGATTTATCAAGAAGTTGGACGATGAGAGAGAAAAACTCAAACTTTTGTAAATTTTTGTGTTGGCTGACCCTCCCTTTTTCATCTGTATGTGTTTAGGTAAAGCTTGAGGTGGGTGACATGACATGCCATTTTCCACATGGCTAAAGCTTATGGTGTGGGAGATGAAACATGGCTCAATCTTATTGGCTTTTACTTTTAACCTTTCGTTAATTACAAAAATAACCACACCTTTGTCTTATTTTGTGAAATTGCATGCCATCTTAATACATGTAGCAATTTAGTCCATGATTAATGTATATTTATGCATGCATAACATAATTAATCAAAAAGTACTAAATTACACCTAACAATTTTGTTCCTATCGATTACAAATACTTTTAGGGACATGAAACATTCCTACTAGGGTATAGTTTTGGGGCATCACGTATCGAGGGTAATCATTCAGAGCATCAAAGAACAACTAATGTACTCTAATATAGCTAGGATTGACCCCAATATATATCATGGAGAACATAAATATAGAAGGTACACTTTCATGGATTCATAAGAGTTCCTAACTCAAGGAATTAAATTAGGGGTTTTGAATATACCTTAATTATTTATGGATTCTACCCTATTTGACTCCACCCATTTGATTTTAATTGTGCTCCATTTGAAAGATCTTTAGGAAGTTGAGTATTTGTACAAATGCTAAACCAAGTTGATAATGAGGGATCTAAGCTGAGTTGATACTGCCTACCATCAACATATGCAATTCTTTAAAGGTCTGGAAATTTTTGTTTGAAAACTGATCTTGAAGACTTAGGAAATATCATAGCACTATAGCATTAGAGTAACTTTATGTGGTTGGGTATCTTATTTAATGGATGGGTATTATATTGTTCTTATTTTTTGTATACCTTGAGTATTTATGTTGTAGCTAGAAAGGATCCAATTTGGATCATGGTTCCCTCCTTTGAATAGTTTATCTTATTTCTTATATCAATCATAATTTAATTTTTCATAAAAAGAGGTCCATACCTGGCTATTTACTTAGTGGAATATTAGAAACAAACTTATAATTGACCTTTTTAATAATGTTTTTTTAAAGGTATAGGGTTTCTTCTAATGCTAAAATTGGAATAATTACAAAAAAACCTTATTGTATAGGATACGCTAGGGTTAGGAAAGTGAGAGAATATATTATTAGAATGGTTTATTTATAGAGTAAAATCAAAGAAAAAGTGTTATTCCTAATGCTTGCATTTTTCTCCAAACTTTGAATACTTTACCCTCATAATTTGGTTTCATTATTACCACATATAACTCACACGAACAGGCCTATAACATTAATTTTTAATTATTTTTTAGATATTAAGAAAAACATTCAATCAATAAGTGAATATTTACAAAATCAATTGATAGGTGCAATTATAATTTGTTTTTTTAGGTGTTAGAGTATGTTTTTAGTGTTTTCTTAGATGATAATCATGTGTTTAGGACTTAGATTTATGCTCTTATTAGTGCTTTTACTTGTTTTGTTTAATTGATTATTGTTTAAGGCAAGAATTTGAACTTAATTATATATTTCAAGGGTTATTTCATGTGTTTGGTGACAAGTGGAAACATGAAAAGTGAGAAAAGATGAAGAAAAAAGTTGGAGAATAATGTCTAGTATGATTGTGCATGAAGAAGCAGCAGATTGGAAAGTTTGCATTACCATGCATTATTATGCATGGCCATGCAAGATTGTGCAAAAAGCTCTTCCAAGTCACGAGTTTTCTACCAAATATAATTATTTTTGTTTATTACTAATTTTTGTCAATTTTAATTTCTTAAAATCATGTTAATTTAGACCCCCTAATTTGTTTTAATTTTAACTCATGAAACACTTACCAATAGATTCCTTATGGGAACGATCTTAACTCTTCAAAAACTACATATTTCATTATTAGAGAGTATTAATTTGGTTGCAGGCAACAACATTACCAAATTTTGGTGTCGTTATCGAGGAATTCTTGATGGTATATGTATGTTACACGAGTAGATAAAACAACACAGTTGTTATTTGATTTAAAGATAGAAAAGACAGTCAAGAAGTTACGAAAGTATACCAAACAGAGACAACAAGCATAGAAGAAAGAAAAGATGACCGCAAATCACACCCTTAATGAATTAGCTACCCCTATAGATGCTCAACAGCCCCATTGCATCAATTTTTCTAATTGAGGGGATAACAATACCTTTGAATTAAATTCAGTATTGATTCATTTATTTCCAATTTTTCAAGGTCTATTGGGAAAGGATCCTTACAAGCATTTGAAGGAATTTGATGTGGCTTGTATGGATATGAAGCCTACGAATGTGACTGAGGAGCAAATCAAATTAAGAGCCTCCCTATTTTCTCTCAAAGACGATGATTAAGAATGGTTGTATTATTCCGCTGGTGAAAATGTGCAGACATGGGCTAAAATGAAGAGACTATTCTTCGAAAAATATTTTCCTTTGTCAAGAGCTACAAAAAGAAATTTGTAGCATTCATCAACACACTGGTGAGACACTATAAGAATATTGGGAAAGATTCAAGAAGCTTTGTGCGAGCTGCCTTCATCATCAAATAAACGATCAACTATTGATTCAATACTTCTACAATGGTCTTTTGCTTATAGACAGGAGTACGATCGATGCTACAAATGATGGAGATTTGGTTAACAAAACACTAGAATCCGCAAGAGATTTGATAGCAAACATGGCTTCCAATATATAACAATTTGGGATATATTCTGGCCATAGTTCAAAACAAGTGAATATGTCAACATTAGAGAAGAGATTAGACGATCTTACATCTTTGGCGTATCAACTCGCAGTCACAAAGAAAGAAGAAGCAAGGGTATGTGGAATATATTTAATATTGGGACACTCTACTGATGAATGTCTGGTTTTGCAAGAAGAAAGCACATAACAAGTCAATGTTGTGGGAGGATTTGCTGGGTAAACTCAAAGGAAATATGATCCATTCTCAAACACCTATAGTTTAGGTTGGTTTGACCATCTAAATATGCATTATGAGAACTCTCAAAGACATCAAGCTACTTCAAATTTCTAGCAATATAGGCAACCTTATGTTCCTAGACAACATCAACAAATGGCACCCAATTCTGAAAGTAAGTTCTCTTTGGAAGATATAGTTAAATCTTTAGCCACTAACACCATAAAATTTTAGCAAGATACTCAAGCTAGTATTAAAAATCTTGAAAATCAATTAAGCTAAATGGAAAAATCCATCAATCGATTAAAGGCACAAAATTCTAGAAAATTTCCTACTCAAACATAAATCAATCCCAAGCAAAGTACCAAAGTTGTCATATTGCAGAGTGGTAAAGAATTGAAGGAACCTTCTCCAAAAATCTCCAAGAGGGAAATCGAAGAAGAAGTAAGAAAGGAAGTACCTAACCGACCAAAAAAGACACATTCAGATCTGCATAAATTTGTTATGCCACCCCTTTTCCTAGTCAATTCGCCAAAGCAAAGAAAGAGGAGCAAAAGAAAGAGATATTGGAGACTTTCAGAAAAGTCTAAGTAAATATTCCTTTGCTTGATGCCATTAAACAGATTCTTCATTATGCTAAATTTCTAAAGGAGCTCTGCACTTCCAAACGGAAATTAAAATTTGATAAGAAAGTACAATTAGGAGAGAACGTTTCTCTAATACTATAGAAGAAAAAGCTGCCACCTAAATGTCAAGACCAAGGTACATTCACTATTCCCTATAAAGTTAGTGATTTAAGAGTTAAAACAAGCTATGTTAGATTTGCATACATCAATAAATGTCGTGCCTTATGATGTTTACAAGTCCTTATGTTGGACCCCGTCTCCGAGGCTCAACATTCGGAAGCACACAAGCATAGAATGCCCAAAACCAACAACAAACCGACCATAAATTGGGGGACTTACAATTGGAATTACAGATCAGCTTCTTAAGAACATTTATTCCTCGTGGTCTCACGATGCTAATGCCACTGAAAACGATCAATTCGGATTAGAAATGAAAAAGCTATGCTCAAAATACTATCTGAAGAAAACGGTCAAAATTGACACTCTACCGACTTCATATCAGAGTTTGAAAATATTAGAGGTAAAATTACAGATCGGAAACTTCATAAAACTTGTAGATTTAAGTCTCTAGTTTAATGTGAAACAAGAATCGGCTCAATCGGAGCTCTATAGCTCAAGATATTTCAAAATTACTGAAGCATGCTCAGACTTTATCAACTGACCTCCACACTTTGTTTCAATCCACTTTTTACAATTTAAAAACAATACTGATAAATTAGGCATAAAAAGGTAGAAAATTTTCTTAGGAATCCATCACTTCAAAAATCAACTTAATCGGAGGTCTACACAAAAAGTTATGACTAAAAGAAGGGGGAGGGGTCGGTCGGTCAAAAACCGACCCCAAGCACGAGCGCTCGCCCAAGGGCGAGCAGCGCTCGGCAGCGGGTTGAGCGCCTGCTCGCCCGCGCAGGGCCAGCGCATAGCTCGCTCGCGCGGGGCGATCGCCTCGCAGCCCGACCTTTCGGACTTCAAACTTCAATAACTTTTTATTCCGAGCTCCAAATCAGACACGGTCAGAAGCGTTGGAAAGCTAGAAGAAGAATCTACATTTTTCAAGAAGGACTCAAAGACAAGCTCGGCCACTAAGGGAAACAAAAATTTACTCAAAGGCCAATCGACTAGCTCCTCCTAAACAGTACCAGAACTTACAAACACCATAACTTTTGACCCAGGACTCCGAATTTAGCAAA
>JANSVB020000430.1:3462234-3472336 GCA_025504935.2 Erythroxylum haughtii | reverse complement strand
TTCCGAAATGTATCTGTATCTATAATGTCTCTAAACTTTCAAGCCATCACTATTGTAGCAAGTTTCAATTCATATATCAAATAATCAACTCATAAGACTTTAATATTTAATTGTCTCCACACATATGAAATCATTTTATTATGTTGCATTAGATTTTATCCTAATCTCTTATACAAACATCATTGTATACTACAAAATCTCCAAATCCAGATGATATAATTAATATCGGTGTTATAATCCCTTAAATTTCTCTGTATATATTACTTAGGGTTTCTCACTTCATGATTACCTCTATTTTCTTGGGTCTCCCAACATGCTATGTTTAGATACTATACAACCCAATCTTTTATTCAATCAACCTAGGATTCACTCCTATTGAAATTGGCATAGAATTGTTTCTTCCTTCATGATATGTAAGATTTCCTCAAGTATCCAAAATATTCTTCTTAACTGTTCAAATACATTTAATATCTCATCTATGATCATCTTCACTAATTGATTTGATTTTTTTTGGATCACTTTAATCTTTAATGTCATGATACTGTTAGGGGCATTATTAGTCAAACAAATATAGTCAAAACTCTATGTGTCCATGATTAGTTCTCGTAATTCCTTAAGTAACTAATTCCTCAATAAGGTAGTATTATCTCATATTATTTTCGGTTTCCCAATTAACTTCTTCTCTCAAATGATTTTCTCCATTCATTTGATTTCCTCTGATTTCACATTGACTTGCTCTAATGCCTACTCATTCATACTAGTTTCTCCACACATTTCGATTTATTGGAAATCTTAATTTCTTGTGTTGATAACACATGCATAAGATCTGATTTATATCTCTTATACTTAATGTCACCTCAAATTCAAGAATCCAATCACTTAGTTGGATACTTTACATCAACAAAATGCATACACCCTCAGTATCATATTCTACATCTTAGGCTTAAGTCTCCGTTAGGATTAGGACTCCAATATTATGTCTGATTTATTCCTTCATTGATCATTCTATTTATTCCTTCATTGATCATTCTTAAGAATAAATTATCTGGTTTGCTTAATCTAATTTGGTGAAATTCTTCTTTGAAGAAGATTTCTTGTTCCTTGCATCTATCGTGTTTATGTAACCTTTATCAATCCACTGTTTCCATCACTACTTATCAGACATTCTTAGTATCTCACGAAGATCAATTCTATTTCTCTCCCTATTTTCCTCAAACAATCCCTGAAAATACATTCACATCTTTATCATATTTGGGGATATAACACCATAGTACAATATTGGTTTCATATTCAATAATACATCCACCAATACAAATACGTTGAATCATTATCTGTCATATTTACCAATATACTATTTATCATTTCTAATTATCCACAAACTTTCATTTTCTCACATTTTGAAAAAGCATCACTTTTCTCACTAATTTATTAACTCAAACTCTTAACACATGCTCGTGTATGTGACTCATACTCCTACGAGTTAGATTAGGGATCAGTTGTTACTGTCTACTATGACATAACAGAAATACATGTATCTTGACATATATTTCAAAACATGCCCATGTAAGATGCTAAAGCTGTGTTCTGATACCATAGGTTGTTGGACTCCATTTTCGAAGCCCAACTCCAAAATCATAAAACTTGAGTAGGTTTCCTTGTAGGGTTATTTGAATGTAATCTCCTTAACCATCATTGGTTCATCTTCTGGCTCTAATACCAAAAGTATTAGACCACGATTCCAAAGCCACCACTAGTTAGATAGTAGAAATTTAAAAAGTCTTCTTTAGATAAATCATAGCTCTATGTCTTTAGTTTATTTTGAAATAAAAATCATCTCATTTGGAGCTCTATATATCAAGATATGATTAAAAAACCAGAGTATGTTTTGTAAAATAACCAATTCATGCAATTCCAATCAATTTCCTCACTTTCTTTCCATCAATCTCCTTCCAAATCAAAGCCTAAGACTACCAATTTGTATGGAGAGATAGAAAAATATGTTAGGAATCTATTGGTTCAAGAATCAACTCATTTGGAGGTCAGACGACAAAGTTATGGTCAAAAGAATCAAACATGTTCAAAGCTAGAAAACCCTTCAGATGCGATCGCGAGGAATAAAGGTGCGATCGCAAGGATAAAGGTGTGATCATAACAATGCTTGATTCAATGGAAAGAGTGCCTAGTGAGATTAAGAGAGTGTTTGGTGCGAGCACGATCGAAGTTGTCCCGTATATACATCCTATGCAACATCCCTACTTATAATGATCATATCTCTCAACTCCATATCCAAAAATTTCATGCTTTTAACCGTTGGAAAGCTAGAAAGATAATCTATAACTTTCAAGAAGATACCTTTGTCAAATTCAACCTAGATTAACACAATTTTTCTCCTGAAGTTAGAATGAATTTTACCCTTATGAAAGACTTGAAATGCAATACAAATTCACTTCCTCTAATGTAACATCATTTCATAACAATTCAACTACCAATATTATTTCCTCATACTCTCTAATTTGTACTCACTTGATTCATTACTTATAACTAATTCTCATTCTTCACAATATCTTATCATTCTTTTTTCATATAAAATCTTAGTTATATATAAAAACAAATCGTATTCAAAAATTTATCATCTCAAATCGATAACTTCCTCAAGTATGCCTCATTTGAACTCAACCTCATCCATAGACAAACTCATGTTTCATTAACCTCAAAGGAAAAGAGTTTTACAAAGCTCTAATGGGCATTCCTAGCCATATTACATCATAACCCAAAAATATACAAACTTTACATGAACGAGTAATTAAAAAAAACAGCTAAAACCTTGTGTTTTTCATAAACTAGCTTAAAATACAAAAATATGCAAGTTCGGAGTGGTGCTTTGACTCTCAATCACTCGATCTCTTACTCATCACTTGGAGATGAGGAGGAATAGGGGTGAACTTAAAAGCTTGTGGATAACAAGTTTATAATAGATAATAAGAAAAACCATGAAATTGTTCATGTGTCATAGAAAAATTCATAATGAATTCATAAAATGCATGGTTCTTAAATTCTCAACCAAATTCACAATAATACAAATCATTTATGCATCAATCTTGTCAACATATCATGAGCAAATAAACACATCAAAATGGTTCAGGTAGGTTCATAAACAGAATGTACTAATAACAAAATGGACCTACCACAACTCACATAATCATGCATTTCACATCTTGTAAACTTGTTGCCAAAAATGGAACTTTTTTGAAACATGATTTCATAAACTTGATATCCTTTAAAAAACATTTTCATTTTTCATTTCCTAATTCATCCACAAAATTCATATACAAAACACGTAACACTTTCTCAAAGCATTTAGAGAACAATAGTTGCACATTTATAATGTAGTTGAAATCATTTATTTCCATTTCTTGATAGAAACATTTATGGCTTATTTATTCAATTACAAACATGTTACCCACCCAATTTCCTTGCTTATAAACTTGCTCAAAGATGCCTCTCCTCTTACTCCTCTTGCCTTTCTTGATTTCCTTCATCAATGGAAAAATTTCCCATTCGATAGGAATTCCAATTTAGAACCCAAAGAAAACATCTTCACTAAAATTAATCCTAGAATACTTAAACCATGCATTTCCTAAGCTTCATAAACCAAAACCCTTCCAAAAAGCCAAAAGATAAAAAATGCACTTACGTTAACTCTTCTCTAAATAAAGAGATGTTTAGCTCAAAAGAAAGCTCTTCTCTTCCTCTTTCTTTTTCTCTTCTTGAACCACCTCAAATTCCCTCTTGAAAACTAAGAAATGATGAAGCCTAGCTCAAAGCTTCCTTCTTTTCTCTCCTCTTCTTCTCTCCGTATTTTTTTCTCTTCTTTCCCTTACTCACCTTTCCTCTCTTCTTCAAATGTAGGACAACAATTCTTCTTCCCCTTTTTACCCTTAATGATTGTAAAATGTCCATTTTACCCTTCCTTATAAGCCTTATGGTTTTTATCTTTAAGTGAACTACCAAAAATACCCTTATATAATCTTGCTGCCTTCACTTTAATTCAGTTAACCTATGTCATATAAACTTACTAACACTAACATATTAATTAAGTCTACAAAATAATTTCGTAAAGACCTCATAATTAATTTAAATCATGCTTAACTAAAGAAAAAAAATCTAGGGGCGAACACTATAGGTTCATAACTAAATGCCTATGATCCCCTTTAAGTCTCTAATCTAAAGTTTTAACTAAATACTTGGAATGCACTATACATTTATAGTTAAATGCCTAGAATATTTTTTAGTTATCCAATCCAAAGTTTTAATTAAATACCTATAGTAGATTTTAAATTCATATTTAAATACCTAAAATCCATTTTAGGTCTATAATCCAAATTTTTTGTTAAATACTTGAAATCTGTTATAGATTTATTGTTAAATACCTAAAATTCCTTTTAGGTTTTTAATGTAAACTTGTAGTTAAATACCTATAATACACTCAAGGTTTCTAATCTAAAGTTTCAGTTAGGGGAAATGTTCATTTTGATCCCTCAACTTCTACTTCAAGTACATTCAAGTCCTTCAACCTTAATTTTTACCAAATTAACCTTAAACTTATCTATTAGTGTCAAATACATCTAAATTTTTTCAAATCATAGAGTGCTACACACGCTAACTTATTATTTGACGTGATATGCATACCCTTAATACACATGATAATTGTAAAAATCAATCATGTTTTAGGGTATAATTTGATATATGTTTATCTGTTTATTCGATTGTTTAGTCTGTGTTTTCGGTAGAATTGTGTTAGTTTACGAATTATATGTGTTTAAGTGTTTTTATGGGTAGTACAAGCATTTGAGCTTAATTATTATGTCTTTGAGGTACCTTGTTGTGTTTGTTAGTATTTCAAGGTCAACAGCGAAGAATGAAGAAGTTTATGAAAGACTTAGATCGAAACAATGGCCCACGATCGTGGCCCATCTTACTACAATTGCGACAAAAGTGAGGGAGATAGCTCACAATCATAGCCAAATTGCCATGATCGCGACAGAAGTTTCAAATTTGGCTCACAATTATGGCCTTCCTACTATGATCATGAAAGAGAGTTTACATTTGGCCCATGATCGTGGCCTGTATTAGACAGACATGCAAACATACAAAAAAGTCAAATTTTGAGGGTTTTTTAGACCTCTTCAACCCTAAAAAACCTTGGGCTGCCACAAACACATCAAGTATAAAAATAACAAGGAAAAAGAGGGGAAAAGGAGCTTCTTGCAGCAGCCACCGTCAAAAAACCTTAGAGAGAGTTCATCAAGAGATTGAGAAAGAGACAAAGGAAGAGAGATGTGGAGAAGAAACCGACGTGAAGTACTTCCCAGAATATGAGGTTTTCCAACTTTGCTACCTCCATCATCCCCTCAGATCTAGTTTTCAGTGTATTTAAATTTTATTTATGTATAGAATTGGGATAGCTATTGAGATAGGATTTTATGAATGTTTAGGAATTTTTATCTTTGATTTACTAAAAAACTAATTGTTTATGTTATTTACACTCATTATGATTGATTTCTACACTTGCATAATTCGGTGATAGACTAAAAGGGTGAATTGAATAAAAAATAATTAAATTGAGCTAACAAAAGTTAGGTGATTTAATAAGAATAAGAATGTGTGTATTGTAATTTGCTGATTTGTTAATATTTCATGATTAATTCTTGAATTGAGTTATTTGATTGAATTGAATGATTGAATTGCATCATTGTTTTAGTTTAGTTAAATTTGAATGTTAACGATTAGTTTTAGCCTTAGAATTTAGGATTAGATTAACCCTCCTCGTAAGATTGACACCTTAAGTACTATGCGAATGACCCGTACGCTTGCAAAATATTGATGTTAAAATATTAAAACTACACATATTGGAAAACCGCGATCAAGTTTTAGCATCATTGCTAGAGAAGTGAGTAGTTTAGTTCTTTAGTCTAAGGCTTTTTAACTATCTTTTGTTTAAAAAAAAAGAAAAGATAGAGATAGAAGTTTGGGGCATAAAGTAGAGACATAGCAAGACATCTTAGAATGAGAAATGAGACATCTGAAGCACTAGATGCCAAGAAGAAATGGAAAAAAACGATGATGTAAGATATATGTTATAAGGAGTAAGCAACTTTTGCGAATTATAACGAGGCACAATATGGTTGGGAAAGTAACGATCCTTATTGGAACATGTACACTCCAGGGTAGCAAAACCACCCAAATTTCTATTGATCTAACAATGTAGGGACTCATTTAGGACATAAATACCTATTAGGACTTTAGTAACATGAGTCTAGTTCATGGGATTCTAAATTGGATAAGATCCTGGATAAGCTTACGGACATGGAAAAGGGTCAGAAGAGACTAGAAGAGCAAATTGAGTAAGTAACAAAAATCATGCCTCTTCTATTCATAACCTAGAGATTCGAGTGAGACAGCTTTCTCATGAATTTTGTAGGAGAATTGTAGAAGACTCTCTGTGTAATATGAAAATACATCAAAGAGAGCAATATGAGGCTATCGCACCTAAGAATGGGGGATAGTTAGAAGGAACAGTGAAAATCCAAAATGAACCCCACCTTATTGAAGACTAAGAGACAAAGAAAGAGATTGAAGAACAGAAAGCCAAACCTCCCTTTTATTCACCCGTTCTTGATATTCCATATGTGAACATCAAAAAATATTGGGTAGATGTTTATGAAAAAAAGCCTTATCCTTTCGATTAATGATGGCGAAGTAACATTCAGCATAAATGATGTATTAAAGAATCTGAAGAATAGTAGCTCATTCAGGATAATTGATGTGTTCAAATCTTCTAAAGAATAAAAGGATGAAGAATAGCTGACAACAGACATCGAGTTTGAAGAAGCTATGAAAGTCTGTGTTCGTGAAGAAGAAGAAGCAAAGGAGACGAAGGTGATTAAGGAAGAAAAAGAGCAACTCACATTCTTACCAGACAAACTGTTAGATTCAATGGAAGATTCAGGGAGTTTTGTTACTCCTAGTTCACTAGAAAAAAGAACATTATTGAGCTTAATTAGTTTTCATAATGTTATCAATATTTTCCTTCTGATTATTTTGCAATTTGTAGCTTACTTACAAGCTACAAAATCGAGGTTGAATGAAAAAGGTGGAAGCAAGTCGTTCATAATTGATCCCGGTTAAGTTTTTAAGGATAGAGCTTCGAGCTACTAACTTGAAAAGAAGCGTTGCATGGGAGGCAACCCATGGAATTTTAATTTCCTTAAATTGCCTTCAAAAAGTTTGAATTTTGTAGTTAGGTTTTTTCGTTTTCAAATAAAATCAGAAGGCATAGGATGTCGACTTGAATTCTATGATCTATGAAATAACCAAAGAGAGTTAAAACAGCCAAAAGGAGTTAAGAAGGGATTTTTGGAAAGTGGAGAATGACAAAAGAAGAAGAAAAATCATGCCCATTTCACTTAAAATTTTTCCATTTTACCTAATCACCTATAAATACATTTCTAACTTCACTTTTTCACTCACTTTCATTTTCACTTTATCTCTCTAAACTTTATCTCTCCAATCACTCTTACTTCTCTCTACAAAATTTCAAATCTCCAAATTTCTTTCAACTTCAACCGGCTCACATGTCAATATGTCGCGCATCAAGCAAACAGTAAAGCATGATCAATCAGTGGGGCAAACACAAATCTTAGGATGAGGGAAGAGGAATAGAGCAACTGATTATGGAGCACCTTTCCCAATCTTCTCGGATGAGGAAGGTACTCGTTTTCATTCCCTTTGTAATAAACAAATTATGGTTCTAAAATATTTTCACTTTGAAAATTTAGATAGATTAGAACTGTGAGACAAGGTCGAGAGCTTAGTTGAGAAAATTCAATAGGGTCAGTTCATTGAAATTTAATTCCCAGTTTATGAAGAACTGACCTTAGAATTTTTCACTTCTCTTCAATATGAATCCAACAAACCTAGGGAACTGTAGTTTAGATTGCAGGGACAACCTTATAGGCTTGATTATATCACCATGTATGAAATTTTTGGTTTCCTTGAGTCTTCCATAGTAGATCAGCATGATGATTTCCTTGTTAGTCCCTATTGGACATAATTAACTGGGTTAGAGTGTTTCGACACTAAGAACACACACAACAACATTAATAGGAGTCACGAACACTTGTTGGTGCACAAATTCATGTGCCAAATTGTTTTTGACAAAATGGAAACCAAAAAGTGTTCGATAAAGGAACTATTTATATTATGGTGCATGAATCATAGCATCCTAGTTTGCACAAGCAACTACATTTTTAATTCAATTATTATTACTCGAAAGAAGAGGATCAATAATTTAATAATGGGTTACTTGGTTTCAACCATAACTAATTATTATGAAGTTGAGTGTAATAGACTTACAGTTTACCATCCTGAGTTCATAAACCACCATCATCTATAGCAGGCTGAAATCCTGAAGTCCCATAATATGGAACTTCTGGATATTAGTGCCAAGACACATGTCAAGGGTAGGACTGGTCAAGCAAGTTCAAGCACCCAACAACAACAAGAAGGGGATTCAACTAGTGAGGAGTCCGAAGAGGAAGATGCAGAAAAATTGGGCTAGCAAAAGGTACTGTATGCGATCTCCACAAACAACAAGGTAATAACAAATACACTTATGGAGAACTCCAAAAGGATGAAGGAGATGGGCCAAAGCCAATGACGATAAAGCTAGGACATTCATCAGATTCATCATTATTTTGAGGCTTAGGGCATTCAACTGCCACCTCTAATAACTGCCATCGCTAACACCGTCACCACCTCCATCACCATGAAACTTGTTCTAACCCCCTTTCTTTTTTAATTTAGTCTTTATTTTTATTTTTATTTTTATTTTTATTGTTGATTTATTGTTTTACCTTAATTCATGTTTTTCTTTCTTTATGTGCTTGTTTGTCCCCTTCTCATATTACGAACAATATGTTGTTCAAGTCTGGGGAAGGTTATGTTTTTTATTTGAATGAGAATTGTGCATAGCAAATGATAGTTTGTTAGGGTGCATTCTATGAATCAGGTGAATGTGTCAAAGGCTTAGATGGATCGAAATTGATTTAATTTTGAACATGGTATATTAGGTTATAGAGAATTATTAACTGACATAATTAGCGAACTAGGGATTCTTTGATTAAATATGTTCCTTAATTAGGATTTAGTGTTTAAATGTAGTCCTCTAAATTGTCACATTAATTCATAATTTGAGGCCTTTTAACCTAAGTCACTTTGCTAGAATTTTTTTTCATGAAAAGAAGTAGCTAAAGCAACAAGGTAGGCAATAAAAAATTGTTATTTTATTAAAATAAGTAACTATTTCACTGCCATTCACATTATGAATAAAGTTAGAAGCCAGTTGAGAACATGATATAGCTGAGTAACTAAATCGACACGCATCACAAATGCGTGCCTTCGCGTAAAAAGGCTAGAATGACATTCCATTTAAGTAGCTTAATAAAAAATATAATTTAGTTTAGTAATCGGTTTGACATTCATTACTAATATCTGCCTCCACGTAAAAATAATAAGTCTATGTTTATAAAAAATAAATATAAAAAATAAAAATGTGTTTCCGAATTAAACCTACCAAACTCGTAATAGTTTGACTTTTTAAGAAAACGTGTTTAGGATTAGTTACAAAGTTGAACAACCAAAGAATTAATGAGTGTTTGCAATTGAGAAGGGTAAACAATTTAACACCTGAGTCCAGATTAATATATATATTTAGTTTAGAGCCCCAAGACACGAATTTTGCATGTTAATGATTTGAAATGACTTGAATGATTATGTTTTAAATTAAATTTATTTCATGAAGTTGAAGCCTTTGTCTCATTATTGCATTGTGTGCTGTGTGAATTTCTATATGTTTGTTGTTTTGTTTGCCTGAGAACAAGCAAACGTTTAAATATGGGGATTTGATAAGTGTGAAATCCATCGTGTTTTTGTTGGAGTTATGTAAATATAGTTCCCTGGAAAGAAAGTGTATTTACATGTAACTTTATCTTCTTCAGTTACAGTTTTGTAATGAAAATATTTATTATTAATAAAACAAAAG
>JANSVB020000430.1:3381652-3399427 GCA_025504935.2 Erythroxylum haughtii | reverse complement strand
TAATTATATTGTAACTAATTAATAATATTTTAATTACAATATTTTAATTAATGAATAATTATATTTTAATTACTTATATTATAACTAATTAATTATATTTTAATTAATTAATTACAATATTTTAATTAATTAATGAATTATATTTTAATTACTTATATTGTAGTTAATTAATTATTATTAATATTTTAATTAATTATATTGTAATTAATTAATTAATTACAATATTTTAATAAATTAATAATTATATTTTAATTAGTTATATTTTAATTAATTATAACAAGCACACCCTTACATAACAGTGATACCCATTCCACTAGATTAAGAGAAGAATGAGGTATCACCCAAAAATGGGTAATTAAAATAATGACTCTATAATCATAGTTTCTTATCAAACTCAATCTTTCATTCCATACCAATTCCTTTTTTTCATACCTACCAAACAAGCACACCCTTAATTTGGTGATGCATATGATTTTATGCCTTAAAAACTGCTTGATTTTCTATTGGTAATTAACAACAAAGAGTAACATCATTAGACCTTAAACATCTCAAGGAATCTTATAATCACAGCGAAAATTTCTGATTTAGGAAATCAAGATTCAAATGTTAGATCGTAGGAAAAATCTGACTACTCACTTTTGACTTAATGGAAATAATCAAAAAATTGTTTATTATTCTAATGGTTGTTTACAAAAATGAATAGCTTGTACCATCGTTTGACATTAAAGTAGAAATACTAAATCATATAAATCATTTGGTGATTTGTTATGCTCGATTCTTAAGACAAATTTTGGTAATTTCTTGATTTCACTTCAACATATAGCTTAGGCTTACTTTGACAATTTTTTTTGGGGGATGAAATTAGGTCTATCTAATTGGGATATGAAATATTTAGTTAAAGAAAATTATCTTTAAAAACAAAATGTACAACTTTTCAGTTTCTACTCCAAAGTTCAGAGGAGAGAATAGAAATAAGTACTGAAGTTGGTGCCATTATCAAAGTTGTGTGCCAAAGTCAAGGTGGAAATGTGACAACTGATGAGATGATGACCATCCGCTTCTATAGTTTTGATTTCTTAACCCTATTCTTTTTCTTGGATTGTTGTATTTTTCTTCCATAATATAACATGCAAAATATATCAACATAAACCAAACTTCTTCGGGGACATCTTCCATCTCTAACAAAGCATGCAGTCCCTTTTCAATTAATCCAGTTGATGTATGTCATGTAGCTTTATCAATTTGTCACATGATAGCAAAAATCACATTGCTCAAATATATTTCTCCATTTTTTATTAATAAATGAATGAAATTATGAAATTATAGGCCTATTTTATTTTGTTTTCAATGATAATGAAATTCTACTATAAATTACATATTTTAAGTAAATTATAACACCCAAAATCCTAATAGCCAGAGACGTTTGTAAAATTAAAAATATGTTAATATATATTATATTTAAAATAATTAACATAAGTGTATAATTAAAAATAAAAACAGGATAATAAATTAAATATTTTTTTGTTTTCAGTTTTTATATTAGAAATTCAACCAAATAATTTTATGTTTGCAATTTTTACTTTAAAAATCACAACCAAACAAGTTTTTTTTAATTAAAAAACATAAAATTAAAATTAAAATTTACAACAGAAAAATAATTGTAGAACCAAATGATCTCTAAATTATTTTTAAAAGCCCTTCTATTTCTCCTTTAAATTATTCAATTATATATTAATTTCATTTTGCACCTAACTTTCCACTCTACAAAAACATATTGCAGCTTTCCAAGTCCATAGAAATAGGATTATAAAATTAAACTTTTTTATTTTCAATTTTTATATTAGAAATTTAATCAAACAAATTTTTGTTTTCAATTTTTACATTAAAAATCTAAACCATACAAGTTTTTATTTTTTTAATTAAAAAACGTAAAACTAAAACTAAAAATCACAATAAAAAACAAAGGTGGAACCAAATGATCTCTAAATTATTTTTAAAAGCCCTTCTATTTCTCCTTTAAATGACTTAATTATATATCAATTTCGTTTTGCACCTAACCTTCCATTATGCAAAAGCATATTTTAGCTTTCCAAGACCATAGAAATATGATTAAAAAAAAAACTAAACATTTTTTGCAATTTTTATATTAGAAATTCAACTAAATAGGTTTTTGTTTTCAATTTTTACATTAAAAATCTTAACCAAACAAGTTTGTGTTTTTTAATTAAAAAACACAAAATTAAAACTAAAAATCACAACACAAAAATAATGGTGGAACCAAATGATCTCTAAATTATTTTTAAAAGTCCTTCTATTTCTCATTTAAATTACTCAATTATATATTAATTTCGTTTTGTACCTAATCTTCCACTCCACAAAAACATATTGTAGCTTTCCAAGTCCATAGAAACAAGATAATAAAACTTAAAAAGAAAATTTTTGTTTTCAGTTTTTATATTAGAAATTCAACTAAACAAGATTTTGTTTTCAATTTTTACATTAAAAATCTCAACCAAATATGTTTTTGTTTTTAAATAAAAACATAAAACTAAAACTAAAACTAAAAATTACAACAACAAAAAACAAAGGTGGAACCTAATGATCTCTAAATTATTTTTAAAAGCCTTCTATTTCGCCTTTAAATTTCCCAATTATATATTAATTTCGTTTTGTAGCTAAATTTCCACTCAACAAAAACATACTGTAGCTTTCCAAGTCCATAGAAACAGGATAAAAAAATTAAACTTTTTTTTAGTTTTTATATTAGAAATTCAACCAAACAAGTTTATTTCAATTTTTATATTAAAAATCTCAACCAAATAAGTTTATATTTTCAATTAAAAAACATAAAATAAAAATAAAAACCACAACTGAAAAATAAAGGTGGAATCAAATTATCTCTAAATTATTTAAAAAAGCCCTTCTATTTCTCCTTTAAATTACTCAAGTGTATATTAATTTCGTTTTGCACCTAACCTTCCACTCTACAAAACATATTGTAGCTTTCCAAATTCATAGAAACATGATAATAAAACTAAACATTTTTTGTTTTCAGTTTTTATATTAGAAATTAAACTAAACATATTTTTGTTTCAATTTTTTACAATAAAAGTCTCAAACCAATCAAATGATCTCTAAATTATTTTAAAAAGCACTTCTATTTCTTCTTTAATTACTTAATTATATATTAATTTCGTTTTGTATCTAACCTTTCACTCTACGAAAACATATTGTAGAGCTTGACATATTAGATCTTGGATACGACTACTTCTTCATTAACTTCACCTTGGAGGAGGATCGCACCAGCGTGCTCGTGAATGGACCCTAAATGATCCAAGAATATTATCTCACAATGAGCCCATGGTTTCCGAAGTTTCAACCCTCCACCTCCACAATGAGTAAAATATTGGCGTGGGTCAGATTTCCAGAATTACTTGTTATGTATTACAATGAGAATGTGTTGCGAGCCTTGGCGTCTGGTCTGGGCAACCCATTCCGGGTTGATATGGATACCTCGTATGCTACCCGTGGCCAGTTTGCCCAAGTCTGCATTGAGATAGACATTTCCAAGCCATTAGTGGGCCAGATTTGGTTTGATGGTGTGTGTTATAAAGTAATGCCTGAGGGATTGGAACCCATATGCTTCATCTGTGGGATTTATGACCACGCCCAATCTTCATGTCCTTTAGCAACGACGATGTCTCCTCGGTTGGAGTTGGATGTCGAACCAAGGGAGGGCGGGACTGAACCGCAGCGCACGGATACTGAAAATGCAAAAGCAGGAATAGTGCCTGATGGGACGACACTGGACCCACATTTTGGGGAATGGATGGTAGTGGACAGACGCCCGTGTCGTATCTCTCGCCCCAAAACCGCAGACACTCCACAGGGAAATACTCAGCGAGACAACTGAAATCGATTCCAAGCATTAATTGAGGAGATTCCAGAGTAAGTAATGGCGACAAATGTGTTCCAGGTGGGGCTCTAGGAACACGCTGAGACTTCCCAAAGACAAGCTCTCTGCTAGTTCAAATCACGTGCTACTAAAAGTAATAGAACACAATTACATGCACGGTGCCAACATTCTAAGAAACCAATGGTATATGGGGCCTAGCCTCATCAAGATCATCCCCTTACAGGCCATACAGAAACAAGACCGAGTACAATACCGCACAAGGCTCCCGATTCTGCTATAGAAGGTGAGGTGAATATGGTTTTGGTGCAGTCGTTAGCAGGCTCACTCCAACAGGTCTTCTCTTTGACTGCAAGACCGATCGTTCGAGCAAGCGCCCACCATCCATCTCCGACGACAGCTACAAGTTTGGGAGATCCTCCGGACACAGGTAAGCACGGGCAGGACCCAGTTGAGGAAGGGCCAACGTCATCGATCGAGCCCCAACTAAGCCCCACCATCATGACATTGGACCCCCCACTGATAATGGACAATGCTCAAGAGACAACCATAGTGGTGGAGGATGAAGGAGATCCTCGAACTAATGGTGGTGTTCAGTTGATGGGCTCAGTGGGAGCTTTCTATTATTATACTTTTATCATAATGATTAGTGACCCAATAATCAGTTGGAACTACCGCAGGGCAGAAAAAAAGGCTTTGTCCCCATTGTTAAGGATCTCAAGCTCATGCATCATCCAGTTTTGTTAATTTTGTTGGAAACACATATTTTTGGAGCTCGAGTTGAATAGGTTTCTCGGGGCCTAGGGTTGGATATGGTTGAGAGGGTGGAGCTGGTTGGCCAGGCAGGTGGAATCTGGGCCCTCTGGAATTCTGCTTCTACCCATATTTCTCTGTTACACTGCCATCGCCAATGACTTTCTCTGGTGATTCATAAGGCTCAGGGCCTGGACTGGGTGTGCTCGACTATTTACGCTAACCCGGTTAACTCCATCAAAGAAGACTTATGGGAGCACTTAACCGAAATGAGTAGGGCTATCAATCTGCCTTGGCTTGTTATCAGAGACTTTAATGATTACCTACATCCATCTGAAAAGCGAGGGGGTAGTTATGATGGGTGTCGGGCTAGCAAATTGTATGTAAGGATAGGGGGTGTGGCTTGCATGACTTGGGTTGCAAAGGGGCACCCTACACCTTTTCCAGGAAGAATCGGGGACTTTTCACAACCCATGTTCGATTGGATCGAGCCCTATGCACTGCGTCTTGGCAAACTTACTTTCCAGAGGCCTCGGTTGTCCACTTGCCACGAATTATTTCAAATCATAACCCTATCATGCTACAACTGCTTAACACTATCCCTCCTTATAAAATTAGAGAAGGCAAAGAAGGCGGTAATGAGATGGATTTCATTAGTGATTAAGTAGGAAATATATACATATTACAGATGTGATCTGATCCTTAATCTAAGGGATTTGACTACTGATCTTTAGCTAATTATAAGCTAATCTAGGTAAGTAGTCGATATACGTCAATCAACTATACAAGGAAAATATCGTTTATAATTAAGATAATTACAACATTTCTAATACTCCCCCTCAAGTTGGAGAGTAGGGATCAAGTACTCCCAACTTACTCCCAACTTGCCTCGTAAAAACTGGAACTGATCTTTCCCTAATGGCTTTGTAAAAATGTCCGCTTGTTGCATATGAGTCGAGACATATCGTGGCTCTATTACTTTCACCTGCAATTTTTCACGGACGATGTGACAATCTATTTCAATGTGCTTCGTGCGCTCATGAAAAACTGGATTTGCTGCAATGTGTAAAGCTGCCTGATTATCACAATATAAAAATGATGGATCTGTCTATGGTACCTATAAATCCTGCAAAATATATCGTAACCATGTTAGTTCTAAACACGTATTGGCCATGGCTCGATACTCTGCCTCCGTTGAAGATCGTGATACATTTGTCTGCTTTTTTGACTTCCAAAATATAAGAGAAGAATCAAGAAAAATGCAATATCCGGAGACTGAACGTCTAGTCATCCTAAAACCACCCCAATCTGAGTCGCAAAATGCCTTCAATTTTAGATCTGAACTGGAGCCAAGAAGGATACCCTGTCCTGGAGTCCCTTTGATATAACAAAGGACTCGTAGTGCTGCATTCCAATGTGACTTACAAGGCTCATTCATAAATTGGCTCAACACCCGCACTGAATAAATAATATCCGGCCTGGTGACAATGAGGTAGATGAGTCTGTCGACCAACCTGCGATATTTAGTTGGATCATGTAATTTGTCCCCATCTGCAAGAGACAATTTCAGATTTTGCCCCATCGGGAAGCTTTCTGGCTTCAATCCCATGTATCCTGTGTCCTGTAAAATATCCAGTGCATACTTCCTTTGGGACATAAATATACCATTCTTAGAACGAGAAAATTCAATGCCCAAGAAGTATTTTAAATCACCCAAATCCTTGATATGAAAATGTTCAAGCAGAAATTGTTTAAGCTTCTCAATAGCAGGAAGATCATTTCCAGTCAACAAAATGTCGTCGACATACACAAGTAAGGCAATGATCGAAGTACCTTTGACTTTAGTGAATAGGGAATAATCGGCTCGCAATTGAACATACCCTGTTTTTCAAAGAACATCCGAAAGTGTGGAAAACCAGTTGTGGGATGCCTGTTTTAGACCATATAAGGACTTATGTAGCCGACATACCATATGCTCCCCCTGTCGGCGAAGACCAGGTGGGGGTGACATGTACACTACCTCATTCAAGTCACCATGTAAAAAGGCGTTTTGAACGTCAAGCTGATGAGTGTGCCAATTACGAGCAGCTGCAATAGAAAGAAGACATTGAAGAGTAGTAATTTTAGCAGTAGGGGAAAACGTCTCCTTATAGTCTATACCTTCCACCTGGGTGTATCCCTTAGCAACCAAACGCGCTTTGTAGCGCTCAATGGAACCGTCAAACTTATATTTTATTTTGTAAACCCAGCTGCAGCTGATGGGCTTATGTCCGGCAGGTAACGGCACAAGGGTCCAGGTATGATTCCGGGCCAGTGCCTCTAGTTTTGCTGTCATAGCCTGTCTCCATTCGGGTTGACTAACAGCTTCAGCATATGAGGTAGGTTCTATGGTAGTAGAAATGGAAGCTAGAAAATGACGGTGAGTAGGTGAAAAACGGGAAAGATTAAGATAAGAAGATAGTACCTGGTAGAAGACTGTTGAACCTGACCACCGATTGAGTGATTGGCATGAGGGAAGATATATGAATCATGCCATACGGGAACATGTCGGTCGCGAGAGGAACGACGAGGAGGAGGATGCTGAATGGGGGCGTCAAATGAAGGAGCAGATGGAGAGGACTGTGAAAAACTTTCGGATGAGGACAGAGTGGGTGGCATGGATGTTGGAGACTAGTGCATGGGACTGTCGATATGGGTATGTGAATCAGTGGATGGTGATGGGGTGTCCAGGAATGATTGAGAGGATGGAGGGATAGCTGTGTGTGTTGGTAAGGGTAGATCGAGAGAGAGATTAGGAAGCACAGGGGAAGGATTGTGAGAAGAGCGAGTTGGATCGAAGGCAGCGAAGGGAAAAATATCTTCATGGAAGACAACATCCTGGCTGATAAAGAAAGTTTTGGAGCTTAGATCAAATAGCTTGTAGCCTTTGTGTCCTTGCGGATAGCCAACGAAAACGCAATGAGAAGCTCGAGGTGAAAATTTTTGCTTGGGATGGACATTGGTGGCGAAACATTGACAGCCAAAGACCCTAAGATGGTCTAAAGTGAGAGGTCGATGATAGAGTAATTCAAATGGTGTTTTATTAGATAATAACGGTGAAGGAAGTCGATTTATGATGTATACGGCAATAAGAACACAATCACCCCAAAATGAAAGTGGTAGTTTTGACTGAAAAAGTAATGAGCGAGCAACATTTAAAATGTGTCTATGTTTTCATTCTACAACTCCGTTTTCCTGTGGGGTGTAGACACATGATCTTTGAAATTCAATGCCCCATTTTTCTAAAAGTATGACAAGAGGTAAAAATTCAATGCCGTTATCGACTCTTAATGATTTAACTGAGGCATGAAACTGTGTTTGGACAAAATCAATGAAGTGCTCAAGCATTCTAGAAGTTTGGGACTTATTTTGCATAAGAAAGACCCAAGTTGTGCGTGTAAAATCGTCGACTATTGTAAGGAAAAATTTAGCCCCAAAATGAGTTGGAATTTTGTGCGGACCCCATACATCACAATGCAATAGATCAAAAGGAAAGTGTGTAGAAATGGAACTTGTGGGAAATGGCAGTCGTGTTTGTTTGGCAATTGGACAAACATTACAGTGATCATGAGAATGAGAAATATCATTTATTTGAAGTAAAGGGGAAATAAGTTTAAAACGTGATGGTGATGGATGGCCTAGTCTTAAGTGCCATAATTGAGAAGGACGAGTAACATGAAAAGCATTAGGATTTGGGACGGAAGGCGACATATAGTATAGTCCCTGGCGTTCTTCACCCGAGCCAATCATCCTCCCCGTAGCCAAGTCCTGTAGAATACAGAATTTTGGAAAAAACATAACACAACAATTCAAAGTTTTAGTGATTTTACTGACTGACATGAGGTTTAAATTGAATGATGGGACACACAAGACTTTATCTAAAGTAAGGTGAGGCCAAAAATTAACTGTGCCCGTGTGAGTGATGCGTGATGTTTCTCCATTTGGTAAATTAACAAGTGGGGTGGAAGAAGGCTGAAGATTAGATAGGAGTGAAGAATCCTGTGTGATGTGGTCGGTTGCACCACTATCTAAAATCCAGGGTTTGACAACAGAACTAAAAACACTGGGTAAAGAAATCAGACCTGCAGCGTTTGCGAACACATCTGTGTTACCAGCATCACTAGAGGGCCGATTTTGATTAAGTGCTGCCAACACCTGTGCCAATTGTTGAAGTTGTTCATTGTTCAAAGTTGGCAGAGGCACGGATCCGGTTGTGGAGCTCCCCTGTGACACCTCAGTCATGTTGGCAGCAGAAAAGTTACGGCCACCATTCCTGTTTCTATTATTCTGGGAAGGCCTGCCATTGGAATTCCCATTCTTTAGACGACAACGATCTTCCGTATGCCCTCGTTTGTCGCAAAACTTGCAATGAAATTTGAGAGTCCGGCACTCTTCAACAGTATGTCTAGACCTGTTACAATAATCACACATTTTCTCTTTGCCAGATTTCGAATTAGAGGAGGAACATTTCTGTACTATAGCTGCAATAGAAAAATTTTCAACAGAGTTCATGACCATTTGTTGTTGAGTTTCCTCCTGTATAATGATAGAGTATGCTTGTCGAATATTAGGCAAAGGAGTCATCATCAAAATATTAGATCTAACAGTTTTGAATGATTCATTGAGTCCCATTAGAAATTGAATCAACTTATCTTCTTCCCGTTCTTCTTGATGTTCCTTGGAACGATTGCAGACAATAGGGGTGCGGTGAGTCTCTAACTCATCCCATAAACTCTTAATTTCGATGTAAGAAGTAGCAACAGACATGGTACCTTGGGTGATAGTAGCAATAGATTTTTATATTTGATAAATTGCTGAAATGTTTTTCTGCGAAAATTGATCATGAAGATCCTGCCATACCTGATGTGCTGTTTGTGCATGGACAAATCCAGCTGCAATGTCAGCCTTCACTGAGTGAGTTAGCCAAGGGAGAATCATGGAATTGCATTGATTCCACAACTCATATTTCTGATCTTCGGGTGGCGGCATCTCCAGGCTACCATCAACGAAACCCAATTTTTTCTTAGCAATAAGGGCATGCATCATCGCCTTTTTCCATTGCTGGTAGTTAGATCCATTTAATTTGGTCGGCACAAGCAAATGGCCTAGTTGATCTAAGTGATGAACAAAATATGGGTCAGATACATCTACTTCCTTCGACATGGCTGGAGAAAGCAGCGGAAAGGTGGCTGGAAAATTTTAAATAGAGCACCAAGATCGGTGCTCTGATACCATATAAAATTAGAGAAGGCAGAGAAGGCGGTAATAAGATGGATTTCATTAGTGATGAAGTAGGAAATATATACATATTACAGATGTGATCTGATCCTTAATCTAAGGGATTTAACTGCTGATCTTTAGCTAATTACAAGCTAATCTAGGTAAGTAGTCGATATACATCAATCAACTATACAAGGTAAATATCGTTTATAATTAAGATAATTACAACATTTCTAATACTCCTCCAGCTGCAAGACCTTTCCATTTCCAAGCTACTTGGATTTTACACGAGGACTTCCCTCGCATTGATATCGAGGCGTGGGCTCCTCACCGTCATTGTGTCCTAGAGGCCATCCAGGTAGTCACTACTACAGCCAAATTATTCAATAAAACGGTTTTTGGAAACATCTTCAGGCGTAAGCGGCATCTGCTAGCCCAACTTCAGGGAATTCAAAACTTTCTAAATACACGACATTCCGACTTCTTGATGGACCTCGAAGCACAGCTCACAGCGGAGTACAGTACTGTTCTACGTCAAGGAGAATTACTTTGGTTTCAAAAGTCCCGGGCCCAATGGCTCCAAGAGGGGGATCACGCTACAAAAAAATTTCATACTACTACTGTATCAAGATGTAAACGAAATCCCATAGAACACCTGTGATTAAGGATGGGAGAGTGGACTTCTGAACTGGACATCATCCAAAGCGAGTTCTTACCTTCTTCAAGGAACTTTTTTGCACCACCGAAAGTCGACTTAGGACCCGCCAACTGGGTAACAATCGGATTCTACCTATAGAGGCATCCAATCTTCTGCTCAAACTAGCGGATCCAGCAGAGGTATTTTATGCAGTCAAGTCCATGAAACCATATAAAAATCCAGGTCCGGATGGTCTTCAACCTCTATTTTTCCAAATTTTCTGGCCGGACGTTGGAGGGTTGGTTGTCAATATGATCCAACATGCCTTTGTAAGTAGCAAGGTACCCCAACATATCTCAGATACACTCTTGGTCCTCATCCCCAAAATGGACAATCTGGTGTCTATTTGTCAGTATAGACCGATTAGCCTGTGTAATGTGGTCTGTAAAATTCTAACGAAGGTGATTGTCAATAGGATACGACCTTATCTAGCCGACCTGATTAATCCAGCTCAGGCAGCGTTTATACCTGCGTGTAAGGCAGCGGATAACACACTCATTGCTTAAGAAGTCATCCATGTAATCAAGCGATTGAGGAAAGGGGGTATGGCAGTGAAGATAGACTTGACCAAAGCCTACGACAAAGTTGATTGGGAATTTCTCAGACAGGTGCTATTGGATTTTGGCTTCCCCTTGCTACTTATTAATCTGAATATGGGCTGTGTTTCAAGCTCGACCTTATCTATTCTCTGGAATGGTCAGCGTCTAGAAGCCTTTTAATCCAAACAAGGACTCCGCCAAGGAGATCCTCGCTCTCCATATTTGTTTGTTTTATGCATGGAGAAACTATCGGAGTGGATCTCTTACTAGGTGGATGCAGGCCATTGGAAACTGATTGGTACTTCAGCTAATGGTCCAACCATCTCACACCTCCTTTTTGCTGATGATGTGTTACTCTTTGCGCATGCTACGCGTAGTCAAGCCAGAATTATGCGCCAAACAAAGGAAGAGTTTTACCATGCTTCTAGGATGCTAGTAAATAATGCCAAATCTAAAGCCTTCATTTCAACCCAAGTTCGGCGTAGGGCATGGGACAAGATCATCACTGCTTTGGATATCCCTCAATCTCAACATCTAGAGACCTATCTTAATCTGTCATTGTGTACTCGGCGATTGAATAAAACTAATTATGCTGGCATTCTTAACAAGATTAGATCCCGCTTGGAAGGCCGGAAGAGTAAGTTACTAAATAAAGCGGGAAGGGCTACTTTGATCCAAGACACTATCACTTCTATTCCCATCTATGTTATGCAATCCAATTGGCTTCCCCGGTCTATATGTGATGAGATTGATAAAGTAGCGCGTGACTTTTTGTGGGAAAAGATAGGCAATCTCAAAGGGGTCCACCTCCTACCTTGGACTACAGTTACCACTCCAAAAGCTTGCAGAGGCTTAGGTGTGCGGCAAGCTAGAGAGTCTAATATGGCATTCCTCGAAAAAATGTGTTGGGACATATTTGCGGAGCGCAAAAGCCTTTGAGTGCAGGTCCTTCGCTCTCGCTATCTGATTGGACAAGACTTCAAGTCGTATAACCCCCCTCAAACAACTTCAGTGGCATAGAAGGGTCTCCTGAAAGCCCTCACACTCCTCAAGGATGGGTATGGCTGGCGGATTGGGGATGGAGCGAACATTCATTTTGGAATGAAAAATGGCTTTTTGATGGCCCACTTGCTTCGGTGGTAGGACAAATCCCAGAGCATCTCAAAGATCTTCACGTTAGCGACCTACTCTCCTCTTCTACAGGATGGAACTTGACTCCTATTGAGGCCATTGTTCCCTCGGAATATTGTCACCGAATATTGGCCATCCCTCAACCGCTTTCTTCCTAAGGGCCCGACCGTATTATCTGGTCTGGTAGCCCCAATGGTGTGTATACATCTCGGGGTGGCTACGCCTTTATAACTAGTGTACCATCTTTAGATGGTCCGATGGTTGGAAATGGATTTGGTCACTCCACGCAGCTCATAAACATAAGATGTTCCTGTGGCTAGAGGCCTGGAATAGGCTGCTCACAAATAAAGTGCGATATGAGCGCAACTTATGTGCATCTCCCCTCTGTGAGCAGTGTGGCACCCACCGTGAAACTATCTTTCACCTATTACAGGACTGCCCACATGCTAGAGGTGTAAGGGCCAACATCAGGGTCCAATGGCGTACCAACTTCTACTGCGAACAACCTATCTATCACTGGCTTAAACAGAATTGTGTTCAATTTGCTAGGGAAGTCCATATGGCCTGGAGATTAATAATTACTTGTTGGATCATCTAGTGTTCCAGGAATAAATGTGCAATCGAAGGAGCACAATCCACATGTTCTATGCAAGTCAGACAGGTCGAGTTCCTGCGTCGGGATTATAACGCGGCCTTTGTCAACCACTATCAACGACTGCCTCATCCTTAGACCCCGATCATGGCTGCCTGGACACCCCTGCCTAATCAATGGCTGAAGCTCAACGTGGATGGTACTGTCCTTGGGAGTTCGGGACTAGCGGGTATTGGTGGATTAATTTGGGATAACCATTGTACTTGGGTAGCAGGATTTTCATGTTGTGTTGGAATCACCACCGTCATGGTTGCGAAACTCCAGGCTCTCTAATATGGTATCAACTTTGTCAGGAATTTTCAATGTGACGAATTAATTGTAGAGTCGGATTCCATGGAAACGCTATGCTGCCTAAGCTATTCTCAAGATGATCTAACATTTCAACCCCTAGCCAATGTGATATATGATATCTACTCTCATCTAGCCAATGGCCCACGATATATCATCGCTCATGTCCTGCGTGAAGGCAATCAATGCGCTGACTATCTAGCCTGTTTGGGCTCCGGATTCATACGTGGAGAGAGTGTGTGGCATAGCCCTCCTCCCGCACTTTCTAATCTTTTGTGCGTGGATGTGCACGAGATTGCTTTTCCTCGTAGTTAAGCTTGTTCCCCCTTCTGATGTACCCAAAAAAAAGCTTTCCAAGTCCATGATCCCCGATCGGCACAGCTTGGAACTATGGTTGAAGGTCTCATACTCACGTTTTGCTGTTCTCAAAGTTAAGCTTACCGTTATCAAATTGAGTTATCCGTTGTGAACGGGAACACAATGCGGGTAGATGGAGAAATACGGCAAAAGGCTTACGAAGGACATGATTTTCAAGTTCCCTATCTCATCAGCCACATAGGTTCAATTATGATACTCTTGGAAGGGGACGTTATACTAACAGGTACGGAAAGAGACTTTTCCTATTTCAGTTGAAATATGATCGTAAAATTACTCTCAAGGTTATAGGTTAATAGGATAATTGTTGAGAACGGAATTTAGATGTTTTTAGTGGGCAACTGACGCAGATTCTGATTTGCATTCATCATCCATTCTATTGGTGTATAGAAATAAATGCAGTATGATAGGTAGTACTACATTTTGTGTTTATCATATTTTGTCATTTCCGCCGGGGATCAAATTATTGTACCTGCAACGTCTGCAAGCGCATGTACCATTTTGCTGCTTCTATTTAATTTTAAAGTTGATTCTGGGTTTGATTTAAGGAAAAGTGAAAAGAAAAGGATTAAAGGTTTAGCCCTTGTCTTGTATCCCATGGGCTATCCGAAGAGGCTCTGTTTAACCTCAGAAATCATCTGTCCTTATCTGTTCCCTAAGAAGCACAGATACGGACACGAACACGACACGCGACACGAATACAGGGTCACACCAACTTTTAAAATTTGGTAGACACGGACACGGCATATATATATATTATAAATTTTAAAATTAAGAAAAAAAAGTCAGAATTTATAATATGATATATATTGATTGATGTGTTTAAGACTTTTAACATCTTAATAGTTTATACATATTTGGTACTTTATAAGCCCTTTTAAAAAAATATGAAACATATATTCTATGGAGCATATATTTCATTAAGCAATATCCAAATAGTTTTTAGACGTGTCCAAGTTGTGTCCACCGCGTGTCAGTAGATGTCCGACACGAACACGTGTCCGACATACAGACACGGCTCCATTTTGCCGTGTCCGTGCTGCATAGTCTGTTCGTGCAGGCACAACACAAGGTGCTGGGGCTACTAAGACAGTACAAAAGGTAACTGCGGGCATCACTGATCTTCTTGATGTTAATTTTAATGTTGAGAAACGTAGAAAGAAAGTAGTTGAGTGCACTCGAAATAGTGTAAACGCAGGTCATAGTTATCCGTCACATTTTTATCGTTAACTTTGACAGAGATTCTATCTTTATCTTCCAGCTCAGGTACATGTGAACATTGTTATGAATACTTTTTTGGAGTTTTAGCATCTAAAACTCCAAATGGAATGTCAAGCCTTCAAGAAATTGCGAGACGTTATAGTTGAAGTTTTGTGTTATTGACCTGGATTATGTAACATGCCTGGTCAAAGTGTGGCTAAGCTTTTCCGTCTTCGTTCAAGATTGACAAACCAAGCTAAAGATGACCTTTCCTTGGGTTAAAGGCTTAATAGGATAATCCAATCAAAGATAGGAACACATGGAAGCTTAGTCATACGGATTTTAGAACCTGGATGAGTATGTAGGTATGTTATACACAGCAGAAGTAGCAGAATTTTGGAAGTAATTATTCTGTCCACAAACGCAGCATGGAGCCCAAACGATACAGGTGGAGATAACATGAGATGAACTCGCTCCAACTCCCAGCATGTTGATTATTAGTATACATTACTTCATCCAACATAAACATGTCTATGGTGATGCTTGGGAGATTTAAAGAAGTAGCTCAGAATTTCTCAAAGAAATCATAGATATGCTTACTGACCTCATCCGGCTTCTCTTCATTCAGGAAATGGGCTACCCCTTCTAAAATAACCACATCCTGCAAGAGTGGAACGTCTCTATTGAACCGACCCTTATGAATATAATCCTTGGCACTCAGAGAATTATAGGTAAGGTCCTGATCGCCAATAACAAACTTAGTAGGCACTTTCACCTTGACCCCAGTCCATGGGGCAGTGAGTTCCCAGTTTCTGCATTGTGGAAGATGGCATTGTCAAAGGATAAAAAGGAGAGAAACATTAAGGTATTTCATGCCTATGTTGCCAACTCCAAATCAGTCTAGTGCTAAACTAGTACACAAGGCATTCAAGCCCCAGGATGTAAACCAAATTGCAAGCAAAAAGACCTTACGGAAAAATCAATATGGGACAAACTAACTTGTGTGCAGAGACTTGGTT
The DNA here is from genome assembly GCA_025504935.2 of Erythroxylum haughtii. Taxonomy (NCBI): domain Eukaryota; kingdom Viridiplantae; phylum Streptophyta; class Magnoliopsida; order Malpighiales; family Erythroxylaceae; genus Erythroxylum; species Erythroxylum haughtii. Next base: position 3,383,601 of record JANSVB020000430.1, on the reverse strand, counting down.
TAGAAGGTTATTGAATGAAATTCACATGCCACAAAAGGAAGCAACTAAAATATGTATTGATAACAAGTCCGCACAAGCATTGGCCAAGAGCCCAGTTTTTCATGAACGAAGCAAACATATAGATATGAGATATCATTTTATTAGAGAACGTATTGTAGAGAATGAAGTGGAGCTCAAGAATCTGAGGACTAATGATCAAGTTGCGATATTTTTACGAAATCACTCAAATTTGAAGTTTTTCAACATTTAAGGACAAGATTTAAAGTACGAAAGAAAATTTCAAATTAAGGAAGAGTCTTGGAGAGTAATTTGAAAGTTGATCTAAATATATAAATATTTAAAGTCTAGATACATAGATATTTATCCATGTATTAGTTATCATCATGTATTAGTTACATAATTAAATATTGGTCCATGTATATTTTTAAGTTCATGTAAGATTTATTTATTTGGGTCATTAATGGGTTCATGTATGAAGAGTCATTTTAGTACCTATAAATACCTCTTTGTACTTAAACTAAAATGATTCAAATGAAATAGAATCTCTTCTTCTAAACAATTCTCTCCTCTTTAAACCTCCTCACCTCTTAACAGACACGTTCAAGGTCACTTCCATCAAGAGAAGATCAAAGTGAAAATAGGAACATACCTGTCAAGATTTCGGTAATAATTCAATCCTCCCGTAAACCCTTTCTTCTCAAACTTGCTAACGTAGTACTTGACATCTTCCTCAGACAGCCAAGAAGGCAACTCAATAGGAGAGTCCAGCGGTTTGCCAAATCCTTTGCCTTTAGGTAAAAACAGTGGACCTGGGGTTCGGTATGCCAAAAATTCTTTCATGACCCTCTCAGTACCCATCTGCTCAAATTCAGCTTCTATTTCTCCAGGTTCCTAAAGGACATTTTATATGTTTCATATTAGCGGACTTGGGAAGTAGACAATGAAATACTATAACATTATCAACTATAAAAACCAAAAACTAACCTGAAATCTGACGATGTAGTAATCATCACCATAGACAGCCCTCAAAGTCTCAATAACCTTCCTCTTGGGATTCCTAGGACTGAACACCACACTCAAGTTGACCAAAGCCTTGACTTTGTCAGGCCTAAATAAACACAAGAACCACGATACTAAAGCACCCCAGTCATGCCCAACAACAAAAACCTTGTCTTTATCAGAACCCAGAGAGTCAATAAGCCCGACAAGGTCGGCTACGATGTGAAACACCGTGTAGCTCCCAACATCCTCAGGCGCGTCGCTATCGCCATATCCTCTCAGGTCCGGCGCCACCGTCCGGTATCCGAGCGCTGCCAGAGCCACGATCTGGTAGCGCCACGAGTACCAAAGCTGAGGAAACCCGTGAACGAAGATGATCACCGGACCGTCATGTGGGCCCGCCTCGGCCACGTGGATGTTAACCCCGTTAACGTTAACGATTCTGTGCTGTATCGAGTCCATGGGCTGTGTCGAAGTTGTGTTATTGTGTGTCTGTGTTTTGGGCGTAGCATTTGCAATACAATAAAATGGGGAGGGAGGGTAAGCTTCGTGGGAAAATGTGGAGGAGCTGAGAATTGCTACAATTACGATGATGGCCCCTAACAGCACCTTACGGCAGATATGCTGTGCTGTCATCGGTTTGAGAGATATAGTAAAATTTTAATAAATGAATATTTGATAAATTAATAAATTTGATTAAATAATAATTTTTTTCAGTCCTGATTTGAACTAATGGGATAAAATAATAATCTCGCTAAATGTATAAGATAATAATTTTAAAAAAATTTCTGGAGACCCACTGAAAATATAAAATAATAATTTATTAAATAAGTATGAAAATTACATATATAATTCATAAAATAAAGCATTTCTTAAACAATTTTTATTTCAAATTTTATGCTTTCCTAAAATATGAATCTATAGTCAATTGATTCTTCTTTTCATGCGAA
>JANSVB020000430.1:3212230-3227665 GCA_025504935.2 Erythroxylum haughtii | reverse complement strand
AGTCCTTTAGCCACAACTTCTTCTCTAGTTATCCAAACGAGATGATTCTTGATTTGGATTAAACTAGAAACCTGTGGATACCTTTCTTAGGAAGACATCGAATTTAGATTCGATCTTTAAGAATCACAAGTTTTCATGAAGTTAACAACTGAGTGCAACACAATGAATGAATGTAGAAAATTCATGTTCTATACTCGAAGAAAAATCTGGATTAATCTAGGATGATTTAGGCCAGATTAGAGAAAGTGTGTCTACTAGTAAGTTGTAGATTTCTCTTTTAGCTTTCCAACAATGTTTAGTATAGAATTTTTGGACTTCTAGGTTGAAAGCCATGGTCCTTATAAGGAGATTTGCAAGAGAGGAGTAATATCTTCTATGTTTTTACTTCTTCTATGATGACATCATTGATGGTGTCATCTTCTTCTGTGTTTTGTTTCGTCTAAGTTTTGCTTCTTCCGTGTTACTGTTCATGAACTCCTTCAGTGTTTTGTTCCTTCTGTGTTTTGTATCGTCTGTGTTTTGCTCCTTCTGTGTTTTGTATCGGTTGCCTTTTGTATCCTCTGCCTTTTGTATCGTCTGTGTTTTGTTCCTTCTGCGTTTTGTTCCTTCAGTGTTTTGTTCCTTCAGTGTTTTGTATCATCTGTGTTTTGTATCCTTTGCCTTTTGTATTGTCTGTGTTTTGTTCCTTCTGTGTTTTGTATCGTCTACCTTTTGTACCCTCTGCCTTTTATATCGTCTGTGTTTTGTTCCTTCTATGTTTTGTATCATCTGTGTTTTATATCGTCTGCCTTTTGTATCCTCTGCCTTTTGTATCGTCTGTATTTTGTTCCTTCTTTGTTTTGTTCCTTCAGTGTTTTATTCCTTCTGTGTTTTGTATCGTCTGTGTTTTGTATCATCTGTATTTTATATCATCTGCCTTTTGTATCCTCTGCCTTTTGTATCATCTGCCTTTTGTTCCTTCTGTGCTTTGTATCGTCTGTGTTTTGTTCCTTCTGTGTTTTGTATCTTTTGGGTTTTGTATCGTCTGCCTTTTGTATCCTCTGCCTTTTGAATCTTCTGAGTTTTGTATTGTGTGCCTTTTGTATCCTTTGCCTTTTGCTATCGTCTGTTTTTTGGTATCATCTGTGTTTTGCTGACGTGTTTTCTTCTGTGTTTTGTTGACATGTCTTCTTCTGTGTTTTGCTGCGCGTTTTCTTCTGTGTTTTGCTGACGCGTCATCTTCTGTATTTTGCTGATGTGTCTTCTTTTGGATTACTATTCATAAACTTCTTTTGGGTTACTGTTTATGAACTTCTTTTGTCTTTTGCTATTTTCTGTGTTTCGCCAACTTGCATCTTCTGAGTTTTGCTTCATCTGCCTTTTCGCTTCGTCTAAGTTTCTACCTTTCTCTTCTTCTGTTTTTGTTTATTCTATGTTTTGCTATCTTCTACCTTCCGCTTCTTCTGTTTTCGCTTCGTCTTTGTTTTGCTATCTTCTGGGTTACTATTCATCTTATATCTTCTATTCCATTTTTGATCCTTCAGAAGATAGAATTTGTCTTCAAGGTCTTCATGAAAGTTGTAGAGCTTGAAGTCTTCTTTCGAACCATATAAAGGAAACCTAACTCTGATATCTGTAGGGAAAGTTATAGCAATTTTTCTACATCTTCTGTCTTTTTCCATTCGTCTATTTTCCCTTTGGTTTCGTCTGATCCTACCGTCTGGTCCATTTGGACCATTCAGATGATAAAATCCAACCTTAAGGTCTTCTTCAATGTTGTAGATTACAAAGTGAGCTTTTTTTGCCTTTTGCTATCGTCTGATTTATTTTTGATCCTTCAGACGATAGAGTCTGTTTTCAAGGTCTCCATAAAATTTGTAGATCTTGAAGTCCTCTTTCAGAATCGTTCCAAGATAATCTTAATCCAACATCTCTAGTGAAAGTATGTCATTTGTCCCGAGACAAGTTTGATATGATTAAGGACTAAATTTTGTTTGATTCTTTCGTCCATAATTTCGTTATCCGACCACCAAATGAAGTGATTCTTGAACCCTTAGATTCCTAACATTTTTCTTTTTGTGTCTCCATTGAATGTCATAGCTTTTGGTGTTGATTTGAAAGAGATGTATTAAATCAAGTAAGGGTATTGATTGGAAGAGTAGGAATTGGATATTTTACTGAACATGCTTTAGTATTTGATGATTCTGGATCAATAGAACTCCGAATAAGATGGTAAATTAGAGAAAGAGTGCTTTTGTCAAGACACTTATGTGTAAAGGACATAAGGCATAAATGGAAAGGTATAATTGGAAGAAGAAGTGTTGTCTTGCCTATAAATGGAAGGAAGTAAAAGAGAATGAGGACAAAGGAGAAAGAAAGAGTAAAAGAGAATATCATGAAAAAGTGAGAGAAATACAAAGAGAAGAAAAGAATGAGAGAGGGAAGAGAAACCAAGCTAGGGTTTCAATTTCCTTAGCCTATAAGAGAGATTTTGGAGTTGATCAAGAAAGAAAAAAGGTAGATGACAAGAAGAGCTTCCATTTGAGCTTGGGGATCTCTTCATTTGGAGAGGAGACCTATTTCAGTTAGATCAGCTCACGGAGCACACATTAAAGATACAACAGGGAAGAGTCTTAGAGACCTCAGGTTGTTTGCAAAGAGAAGAAACATTCATTAGAACTCATTCTGAGCAAGTCTACAAGCAAGGATTATTAAGGTGGGTTTCATGTTTATAATTAAGTTAATAAGCCATTACTGTTTTTGTTAAATCAAAGAAGTTTTCTGATTTTCAATTGCATCATATGTGCTACATTATTGTTCATAAATGGGTGTGAATTCTGCTATAGGTTTGTTACATGATTTGAGTGATGTTTTTTTGGAAAAGATGCATGTTTATAAAAAACCATGTTTTTAAGAATGACTTTCAAGATATACGTCAAGCATGTGAAAAAACAAGTTTGCAAGAAAAGTGCCAGTTTGGGCAACAAGTTTACAAGTTTTGAAATATATGTGTTATGTGAGTTTGTAGTGGTCCCCTAAGTAAAGTCAGGTGCACTTGTCTAAAGGCTTCTCCCGCCTGTCCGCTAGTGACATGGAGCTCCCTTGCAGACTCCCATAAGTTCACGGCTACGTAAGACCATTACATGGGATTGCGTAGTACGTTTTATTCACGGCTACACATGACCTGTATGGAAAATGTGTAGTACGTTCTATTTGGATCCACCCAAACCATTATGATGTGCTTATGTGCTCATGATATGTTTGATCAAGTTGACGCATTCATAATTTTTGAATAAGTTGAAAAATGCATAAATTGTGATGGTTATGATTTTGATTTCTTGACAAGATAAGAATTTTTTAGAAACATGTGTTTTTGTTTAAACTTAATGAAAGCGTTTTCAAATGACAAGGAAGAAATTACTTCACAATTTTTGCTTATCTTTCTTCTTTTATAAACTGTTACCCACGAGCTTTCGAGCTCACCCCTTCTCTGTCCCCTCCTCAGGCGATAGTTAAGAAGATCGAGTGATCAAGAGAATAAGGGCGTTACTTCAAATTCTGCATATCTTGGAATTTAAATTATCTCTGTGAAATAAAAGAATTTGTAGTTCATGTAACTTTTGTAGTTTGAGATTTCGAATTATGTTGTAATGGGGCTTGAAAAGCCATTATAGCTTTGTAAAACCATTTTGTTTTGAGGGAATTGAAATGTAAATGATGAAAATCAGTTGTATGAAATCTATTAAAGAGTATGATGAAGTGAAGGCATGAGAGTCTTATGACATTTCAATAAGAGTTGGACTTCACATTCAGAGATAGGATCCAATATTAAGGTAATAAGTTGTTTTGATATTTGATTGTCATGGGCACGCCACCCTTGTGGAATGATGCCTAATAAAGGTTTTTAGAAATAACCCTACAGGAACATACGCTCAAGTATTATGATATTCGCAACAGGTTGGGTTCCGGCAACGGCACCCAACACTAAAGCATATCGATTCTCATCCTTCTCACTAGCACTCAAACTCCATCTCTTTAAAAATAAAGGTTTCCCTTGGATATGCTAAGAACCTTTCTCTAAAACAGAGTTCAACCCTTCCTCTATATCAAACTTGAATAGAAATTTGTTTGAACACATAATCATTGTTTCAATTGAACCAAAAGCTATCCAAGTTAAGATAAAGCTCTTTGAACAACTGGGAATGCAAGTCGCTTACCAATAAAAAAGCCAATCAATTCATTACAGAAATGAGTTGCTCCTTTCCATGTTAGTTATGGCAGGGGATAAAAAAAATCTGGTCGTCCTTTATCTATGGAGGATAGTAGGCCAAGACCTTTTCATTAGTGGACTCCACCACCATGTCCGAAATAACTAATTTCTAAGTTTTAGGTAACTGAGCTTTCTTAGGAGCTTGTAAGCTAGAATTCGCATGGTCATGAAAGTTAAAAGATGGCACAGGCTCTTTTGAAGAAACTATCAAAGAGGATGTTAACGATCAATTTGTTATAGGCACCAAAATACAAGTAGATATCGGAATCTTCGAAGAGGGGTCTTAATGGTTAGGTTTCGCATTTTGGATGAAGTTAGGGTTAAGGGAAGAAGGTGAAAGGGGAGGTATGTGAGGGATTTGGACCCAAAATAGGTGCTAAAGGCAAATGAGAAGGTGAGATGAAGAAGCCATCAAGAAGGGAGCAAACACATCGGTAGCCAAACAAATTAGGGTTTCTTAGTTGAACTCTCTCTCTCTCTCATCATTATCTCTTAATACGGCAGTAGCATTACGAATAAGTGTTCTTTTGGTTTAGAGCAAGAATTGGATCTTAATTTTATGTTTCAATAGGTTTTTAGTGTGTTTGTGAGTGTCTAGAATTACGAATTTGAAGAATGAAAAAGATGGAGGAAGCTTGAAGGTTTCCCAATCGTGACATAGACTGAACAACATGAAGCATGGTCATGAGTACAAGGTCATGATCATGACAGAGGCTTTTCCAAGTATGAGTTTTTTAATGTTTTGAAGGTTCAGAGCTATTTTTGGAACTAGAAAAGAAAAAGAGGGGGGTGGGAGGGGAAACCTTAGAAACAACCCTAAGACTTTAAAGGACTATTTAAGAATAAGCAAAACACACACAAAAAATGCAAAGCCTAACATATCAAAGAAGATTAAAAGGAGACATTAAGAAGAGCTTCAGATAAATTCCAGATTTCCAACTCATGACACAAACTAGTTTTTCCTTCTTTTCCCTCAATTATTTCATTTTCTTTTTTTTTTGGATTTCTAAGATGTCTAATATGATTATGGGTTTCTAGAATCTTATTAAGGATTGCTCATGAATTGTTTTTTAACTTTATTTCTTTTTTATTTCAATACATCTTTGAATGTTTATGATAATTGTCATACATATACTTGATAACAAATCAAGACAGTGAATTAAGTTATTTATGTTAAGATGCACGACAGGAGTTGGTAACTTAATAAACCTACAATTATCATATTAATAAACAATTAAAGAGAGATCTTAATTGTGAAATTAATTATCTACAGGATTGCTTCAGATCTAACTGAATAAGTTAGGAGTAGTTTGTGAATTGAGATATTACAAATCTATAAATATCGAATTCAAATAGGGTTATTTAATTAGATATTGAGAGAGAGTAATCAAAAATTCAAGATATCTTAGATCAAACATAAATTGAATCAATAAGATTAAAGGAAATAAAATAAGGACAAAATAGTTTCTAAGTCTTCAACTTTGATAAATCTCAATTTCATTGGCAACTTAACTATTTTTTTGTTTACTTATTTCGTTTTCTTATTTATTTAGTTTCAGTTATTTATTTTAATTTCTTAGTACCTTAGATAAAGTTCTTATTCAAGTTGTTAGTGTTTATAGTCCTTGTGGGAACGATACCTTTTAATCCTATAAGATATGATCCATATACTTGTGGTATTGAGAATTTAATTATCATATAAAACTTGCTCAACACTCCACCATTAGGATTCACATGCATAATCATGAATTAAAGTGTTTTTTAAGTTTGTAATGTGGGCACAGGTTAAGGTGAGATGTATTTGGATAGTGTAGTGCAAAAGTCATCAAAGCTACTGAAGCAAGAAAAATACTAAATGGAACACCAAGCACAAAAATTAACATTAACTCAAAATTGAGTACTATCATCTATGATGAATGCAAAACCTATGTTTCACAACTTAGATTCAAGCCTCTATAGACAAACCACATGAATCATAAGGAATTAGAAGGAATCACTCACAAAAATTGATAATCAACACTACATTGTAACCATAAGGAGTGGCCCTTTAAAACAGCACCCCCCTTATATGCATCATAATCAAATCACACATTCCATACAACTTTAAGAGGAAAGAATAACATGAATAACTTGCAAAACAAATGAATTTCCTCCTTGATAATTTTATTTAATTATTTTTTCTTTTTCATATTTTTCTTTTTTCTTTTTCACATTTTTCTTTTTTTCTTTTTCTTTTTCTTTTTTCTTTTTTCAACAAAAAATGAAAGAAACTACATCAACCATGGAATTCATTGATAAGAGATAAAATCACACTCTGTTAATTATAATCAACCTTCATATGTGCACGTCGATACACTTATACTTTTGTGCATCTACAAACATCAACAATGACAAATGTTCTACTAGCTTTAAGGCTTAAGTATGACATTTGATTAGGTTTAAGGCATATAATATGGTTAGCATAAAAAGAAAAGACTAATAAAGTTCAAGGGGGCTTATGAAAAGGAAAAATCATATCAATAGGGAGGTTCTTCGACTAATGTAGCTTGTAACACAAAGAATGTCTATATCATTTTCATGTTAATGTACGTAATAAAAATATGGTCTCAAATAGAAAATCAAAACAAAGTGAGGATGTACATGCCGTGAAGTTCACACAAGAATAAAAGACAATGAGACTGATATAGAAGTGTCAATCTAAAAAGGCTCAAATCTTTACCAGCTTATATCTATCCACTAGTCACTACTCTTCCAAAGATGATGTACGTTAACCAATCATAAGAGTAAAATTACATGTCTAAGTTGCCATGAATTTTTGTAGTTAATTCTACTCTCTAATTATGACTATGTAGTCCTAGAAACAATAGAAAAAGAGAAAATGTTTATTTGTTTGATTTGATTATCTCTCCTTTTTTATACTTAAAAACATGTAAGAAGCATAAAAACTTAAAAACCTAGATGCATATAAGAAACAAACAATTTAAAAGCACATATGACAATCCCCACCCCCACACTTAAAACTTACATCATTCCTAATGCAACATTATATGTAATAAAATGAGCATTCAACAAAATTAACATATGCAAAAATGTAAAGGAAAAGGAACAATGCCTTTGGTTATTATTGTTGGCTCCACTCCATGCTTTCCTCTTCATGTGACAAAATTATGGTTGTTAAGCATCTCCACTTCTACATTTTTCACTTGGGATTCTTCAAGATAAGGCTTGAATTAATGACCACTCACATTCAATGTCTTCCCTATTTTTAAACTCTTAATTTATACTGGATCCTTACACTTTCAAAATTTTCTCCAATATCTCTTTACCCTTTTCCTCTTAGTTCAATTTCTCAAACCTGCTAGAAAAAGATGAAGGGTTATTCTTAATATCAATTTAGGATTTAATATTTACCTTTGAGTTAAGATGATATATCCCTTTCTCCTTCAAGCTCCTTCTCAATTTCTTCTTCACTAGCAATCCCTTGAGTTTAAGAAAGTTTTTTAATATTTTTTAATCAAGTGTTTTTCAAATGAGAGTGTTTTGATCTTTAAGAGAACTTGAATAGTTTTGGAAAACTTTTTTTTAAAAGTTTAGTCTATTAATATGGGGATTTGAGTAACCAAAGTTAGGGTTTTGGATAGACTTATCGACCAGTGTTGTAGTGTGGTTAATCGTTGTCACTTGAAAATATGTAACATGAATTTTACTACAATGTTTGACCCAAGTACCAAAATGGTCAATAAATATGCTGGAATAGTTGAAAAGTGCTACTGATAGAGGTCATTATGATAGCTAATTTTTATTTATAACGACTACTTTTTAGTTATTTTGAGTATAAGTAGGCTACACATGATTTATAAGAAGGAGGTTGGGAATACTATAGAGTTTTTTAAAGTCGTAAAAGATTAGAAAGTGAATATATGGATTACATAACGTATATTGAGCCTTTGTTCATTGATGTGAGCAAGAGAAGGAGCTTTTGAGATGTATGGTTATGTAATTATTTCATTTGGGAAATTGATTTTGATACACAATATGACAATTCCTCTTGACCTTAAACAATATTTATAAATTCTGACTCTTGACCCCAGGCAAAGTAAAATGATTGTAAGGCTTTCTCTTCATCCAAGAAAAGAAGATTTTGTATAGAGAGATGGGGTAGTTCAACTATTATAAATCAATTTTATCTCTCTTTTTCTAATCTCTTTTAATTTATTATATTTTCTAAAATTATTTTGTTTGAATTTTACTGAAACTGTCTATTAATTTAGAAAAAGGGGGAAAAAAGATTAACACACAAAATTTACCTTCCCTCCTCTTATATACCATCTGAGGACCAATAATTAGTAACGAAGCAGTTCTCATTTATTATGTATATATTTCTACAAAAAAATTTGAGCAAAGATTACGAGGACATAATTTCATTTGCTTTTTAATCAAGAGGGCCAATATATTATTCTTACTTAATTTTTTAATAAAAATTATGACTTGTTTTAAAGAACTATGATGAAAATCTTTCTCTAAGTTGACTTATGGGAGATTATAGAGAGGAATAAGTGGAATATGAATGAAAAATAGATTCATTTGTAAGAAAATGCACATTTATTCATATTAGATGGAAATGTGGATTCTAAAGTTTCAGTATGCCCAAATGTTCACTATTTGACACATACTTAATCTTAAATAAGTTTATAATTTTTATAATGATATTACTCTTATTGATATTGGTATTAATCATGATGAATTTGATGAGAATCTAGATAAAAATCAAGAATGAAGTAAAGAAAAGGAGAAGGATGAAAGTAATAAGAGAGCACTAATGACCACAAGGGAAGATATAAGCAATTTCTAAAGTAGATAATAGAATAATAATGTGGCTTGTATATGTTTTTATAGAAAATAATAATGAGGTATCCATTAGTTAAGGTCCTTTAACTATAATTGTTAGATAATAGCGATGATAATTTTCGTATGAAGAACTTGGCGAATAGCTAGAAATAATAATTTTATAAAGGAAATTATTTTCCAATTATAAAAAGGTTCAATAAGAAATTAAAATTTGATATGAATAATGTAATATAATTTAAGAGTGGTTATTTCCAATGATAATGAGCATGATTTGTTGCATGAAAAAAAGACATTGAAGAAGGAGATCAATGATCTCAAATATTCCTTCTTTCGATTCATTATAGTAGTGAAAATTTTAATAGCATTGTTATAATGATTGGCATATAATTAATTTCATTTATGAAGTGCATCATATAATGCCAATACAATTTTTATGAGGAGAAAGAATTTACAAAATTAGAGTATGCCTAAATCATGACATGAGTATGTTGCTTCTTTTAAATATATTAAAAAAAGTCACATGTTCACCTATCATCATCAAGATGCCAACCAAAAGGACAATTCTATACATTCATGAATAGGAGATATTCTAAACCTAAAAGGTATACTATTCAAGGTAAAATAGGCATAATTTTTATATAAAATCTTCCTAAAAAATCATATGATATTCTTTTCATTCATATTTGCCTCTTTGTGATAAAAATAGTGTATAAAATAAGCTCACAATTATCATAAGTCAAAATTCAAACACTTGAAACATATTCACAATTCTCATAAGCCATATCTACACAAAAGAGCATGTCATATGCTAAACTACTTTTTAGGACTTATTATCGCAGAAGAAGAGTTTCTTATCCCTCTTATATCCAAAGTCTCTTAATTATCGCCATAGCTAAAGAAGACGTAATACATGCCTCATTCTTGTAGGTCACACTTATATGATTCGTATACTTTCAAATTGTCTTATATAAGCTATAACTTTTTTGGTAATTATGGAAAATTTTATGTAAATTGTTCTTTGAAACAATGCTTGTTAAGTAAACCCAAAAATATAAGATTTGAAAAAGGTTTAATAACTAACCTTCAAAGACCCAAATTTGTGTGGGTACTTAGATCATATTAAATTTTTTCCTTTTAGGTCAATATCAATTAGCATCAAATGAATACCAATAATTGGTATCCCTTTTATTGATGTCAAATCAGGAACAATAATAATATCTCAAAAAATTAATTTCCAAAACAAATCACTAAGAGCCTTATATAAGCCAAGTAAGGAAATTGATATCAAAAGAAAAACTTTTGAATTAAGTAAAAAAGAAAAGGAGGTAACCATTAACAGTATATAAAATGAGATATATAATTGCTTTCACATTGAAAACATTTGAGCATTGATAGTTGTAGATTGCATCGTGTTTTTATGTGTAGTTTAGTTTGTGTTTAGTTGTTAATTTTATTGTTTAGTACATGTTTAGATTAGAATTGTGTTAGTTAGTAGATGTTTGTGTTTTATGGTTTAGAGCATGCTTTTGAGCTTCAATTTTGTATTTTTTTTAGGTGACTTGATATATTTGCTAGTGTTTCAATGCAAGGAGTGCAAAACGGAGAAGATTCAAAGAAGAGCTAACCTAAGGCCATGATCATGACCAATAGACAGAAGGATGATGGATCATGGCCAACAGACAGAAGGATGATGAAGGTGCCACGATCATGGCAGAAGGCCAAAATATTGGCCACGGTCATGCCACTAAAGGCCACGATCGGGGACAAACGAGACGATGCTTTCGATTTTAAGTTTTTAAAGGACTTTTCGGACCGTTCTGACCTAGAAAAGACCCTAGGGTTACCTAATTGAAAAGACTATATAAAGGAAAGAGAAGTAACCCTAAAGGGAGCTTCATTTTTTCCATTTTTAGAAAACCTTCAAGTAAAGAGAAAAAGGAGAGAGAAAAGGAGAGAAAGAGGAGAAAGGAGCGGGTCTTCACATCTGTTGTTCTCCTGAGGTGTCTAAATCTCCATTTTATTGTGTATTTCTTTCATCTTATTGTTCTTTTCTTTGAATATGAAGATGAAGATGGATATGAATATATGTATGGATTTGGATTTGGATTTGGATTTAGGTTTAATTAATATGTTTTAACTTTCCTTCGAGATTTGACCTTGGTTTAATGTTAATCTAGTTATTATTGTGTTAATGTGATTGGATGTTGTGATTGATTCTAGTATATGCATATTTCGATAATAAACCAAGATGGTGAACGGGGTAAAAATAATTAGATCTAGTTAATGAGAGTTAGGTCATTTAATTGACCACGCAATCAATTTAGTCGGTTATTATATGGTGAGAGATCTCATGTGAGATCCGATTATTTATTAGAGGGCTTAAGATCCAATTAAAATTGTGGGTCTTTTATTAATTGAGAGATTACAAATTCCATAATTTAATTAAGATTAATGAATTACGATGTGTGATTATAACTCGAGAGAGAACAATCCCCCCTTTGATAGTTTAGGACCAACACTCGGTTAATACATAAATGAATAGGTTAGCATTAATGATAAAAAGAATCCCCCCTCCCAAAATTTGGTAATTTTCCTTTATTAATTTCCATTGTGAATTTTTTGTTGCTCAATTTTAATTCCTTTTGTGATAAATTCTTGAATTACATTCCCACCAATCAAATTCTTGTGTTTAATTTCTTGTTCAATTTTATTTTCATTTTAATAATTTTCTAGCCTTAGATAACGTAGGATTAGATTAGTTTACCCTCCTCATGGGATCGACCTTTCACCTACTATAAATCACGACTCGTGCACTTGCGGTATTTGAAAGCTATAAATTTATAAAGCTTGCAAATTAGTCAATAAACATATTGATTTGATATACAAATTTTAGGAGAGAAAGAAATGTGTACCTATGAGAGAAAGATTTATCCTTGAAATTGGTACATGAAAATTATAATGTTCTTTGATTTTGTAAATGTTTTTCACATACTTTTTGCCTATATGATAGAGTTTTTCAAAAAGAATAGAGGGAACCTACTTTTTTATGTTTGTAGATTTATATGCAATATGTCATTTTTGCATTTAAAAAAAGAACAAAGAATGGTGATGTTCAAACTTAATCATTTCATAATGAATGAATTAAGGGGGTATGTATTACATAATGTTATAATACAAGGGAATCTTACTCAATTTCATTTATTTTCTCTAATATCAGTAAAAATTTTGTCATCATCAAAAAGGGGAAGATTATTGGAATAAGTAAGGTTCTGACCCATAATTTTGAAATAACAAACATATCACTACCATTATTTTATCCTTTGTGATATTAGTAAGTTAATGTGTAAAAAATCTAGTTCAACGAAAGTGCAAAGAGATGAAAGGAGCAAATTAATCAATTAAGCAATTAAAGGATGGAGAAAACAAGAAAAATGAAGTACGTATGTGGTTTAAGTAAGGAACGAAAAACAAGAATGAATCAAACACATAAATATTTAAGTAAATCATTGTAATCCTTTTTGTAAACTTATCTTTGGTTATTTTGAATTTGTATGATCATTTTCACATAAGGAATAATGCATAAATGCTTTCATAATAAAGAGAAATTTGTTTTTATCTTTAAAGAAAATCTCTTGATCTTTAAACAAAATTTTGGTAAAATTTTACAATAGTTTTTAATCAAGTTTTTGTCAAATGAGAGTATTTTTGATCTTTGAAAAAACTTGAAGAGTTTTGAAAAACTTGTTTCAAGAAGTTTGATCAACCAATATAGGGATTTGAGCAATCAATATAGGGGTCTTTGATAGATTGGTCAATTAGTATGGCAATATTGTTAACACATATCTTCTAAAAACATGTACCATAAACTTGTAAACATAATGGATGACCAACATACTATAATGGTCGATCAATACTACTGTTACTAGTTATTGTAAAGCTGAGTTTTTGTTTCTAACAACTATTTTAGGTTATTTTTAGTATAAATAGGCCACATATGAGTTATAGGAAAGAGGTTTTATATATTAGAGACTTACTAAGAGCCTTGAGAGGATAGAGAATGTATTTTTGTATTATATAACACATATTGATTGTTTGTTCACTATTATGAGCAAGAGACGAAATTTTAATTATGTATGGATGCGCAACTATTGCAATTTAATAAATTGCTTAGGATACACACTATAAAAGTTCCTAACATCTTTGAACAAGATTTGTAAAGGGTTATTCTTTACTCATGAGAAAGAAAGAGAATTATAAGGTTTCCTCTTCACCTGTGAAAAGGAAAATGTTGTATAAAAGAATGCTCTTCATTTATTAAAGGAAAAAGAAAAAAATCTCAAATAAATTTGGGGGAGTGGGAGTAGGTCAATGTTTGTTTGACTAAACCACCATAAATCAATTTATTTCTATTTCCTTACTATCTTTTACTTTTATTGTGTTTATTATTGTAGTGTTTTGAATAACAAATTCAAAAGTATTTAATCTTTTAATTTTTTAATTCAATGTCTAATCCTTTAAATTTTTAAATTTAGTAACTAATCTTTTGAAGCTTGTACAATCCAGGTCAAAATATTATCTTCATTATTTTTTAACTGATTTGATATGTCCACCAAATTTATGTGGGTGTCCATCCAATAGCCACATTAACAAATAACTAAAAAAATTCAACTTTTTAACCTGCATTATACTGGTTTAAGAGTGAGTCACTAAATTGCAAACTTTAAAAGGTCAAGCGTTAAATTAGAAAAAAATCCTAAAAGGTTATACAATTGTAAATATGTTATCTCAATTGTTTTATATCACTTTTCTATAATCATTCATCAGTTTAAAAATAGGAAAAAAATGTAAACTCACATAATTCACACCCTCTTTTATGTGCCATTTGGAGATAACACTTGGCAACGACTTTTCCAAAGTATTGATGGTGTCGTTATATTCGTTTCTAGGATGATAATGTAAGAAAAAAATTCTTACTTTTATTAATAATTGTTGCTTTAAAGGAGGAGCAACAGAACCAACAAAGGTGATATATGTTTAAACCATGAGCATTAAAAAAGCATTGATCTATGGAAACTTTTTTATAACTAAGTGGGAGATATATGAAAACCACGTGGAGGAATTTCCATATGTTATTTCAAAAGTATTGACTGAATTTAATGAAGTGATTCCTAAAGAGTTGTCAAAAACTCTTCCCCCTCATTCTAGGTGCAATTCCTTTTTCCCTAACTCCTTATCACATGTCTCTACTAAATTTAATGGAGTTAAGAAAATAATATAGTGAATTGTTCGAGCCAAGGTTCATCTAACTATCCAAAGCCCCTTAAGATGTTCTTTTCTAAAAGAATAAAGATGGAGAATTGCACATGTGCATGAACTATCATCTATTAAACAAGGTAACAATAAAAAACATTCAACCTTAGTTTAAGTCTTAATAAACATATTATAGAGGGATTTGGTGTTTGAAAAGTTAGACATGAGGAATAGATATTAGTAACTGCAGATTACTAAGGGAGATGAGCAGAAAATAGGTTTAACTTGGTACAATTCCTATTAATACTATTTGTTTTAACAAAGATCTTGTTACTTTCTATAACTTAATGAACGATGTGTTGTATGAATCTATCAAAAAAATTAGTACCTGAATGATATCGTGTTGTACATAACTAACATTGCAAAATATTTATAAAACTTAAGACAAATGTTTAAATAGTTATGAAAACTTAAACTCGTCATAAAAATAAAGAAATGCCATTTTGATCATTGAGATCAAGTTTTTGAGATACGCGGTAAGTAAAGTTTAAGTGTGGATGACTTAAAAAAAGGTGTAAAGTACTATTGATTGGTAGGTTCTTACAATTGTGCATGAACTTTGAAGCTTTCCTGGTTGGGTGAAATACTATCATTGTTTCATTATAAGATACTTGAAGAAATCAACACAAGAAAATGTGGTGTTAATTAAAATTATGCTAAGAAGTTGTCAAAAAATTAAAGGCTATCATTTCAACCAAACATGTCCTAAGATCCACATTTCTATCTTTGGTTTAAGGTACACAATAATCGGTATAACAAAAACCTTGGTGGTTTGTTAGTGTTAAAAGGCCATTCTATAGCCTTCTAAGAATTGGAAACTAATCAATGCTAAGTAATGATATTTGACATATGAAAAGGAGACGATGGAAGAGGTTCGTTGCCTTGAAACTTGGCTAGTTTACCTATTGGAAACTAGTTCTGTGGTTCATACAAATGATGTTGCTAATACCTTTTTTTAAGACTTAGACGAATTTTTCTGCAAAGTAAGCTAAGTGGTAGGAGTTTCTTATAAACATGACTTTGTATAG
>JANSVB020000430.1:3173733-3191871 GCA_025504935.2 Erythroxylum haughtii | reverse complement strand
ATATGATTGTGTTTTTAAGTTAAATTATTGTAAAAATAAGAGCTTAGGCATATGTTGAGTATTGTGGGGATTTTTGTTTCTTTATATTTGGATTTTGAGATTGATGTTGTATTGTGTCTTGAAAATTCCATTAAAGTTTGAAATGCATTTATTTTGGAATATGAATAATGAGTTATGGATTTTACGTATGGAATTGGGATATACAATTGTGTATGGATATGACATATATAATATGATTTGATTGTGTTTGGAATCCGGACAGGAGGTCCGATGATTTTGATGATTGAGAATTATTGAAGTGCTATAGGTATGAATGTGTTTGATTGTGTTTGGATTCCGGACAGGAGGTTCGATGATTGTGTTGATAGATTTGAAATATTGAAGTGCTCTTTATTTATGGCTTAATTGGTATATAGCAATGTGTGAGATGTTTATGAAAAAAAATGTTCGATTTTTTTAAAAGATGAATTATAAGATATGTATGAATAAGAAGAATCTTATGAATTGAGATTTGAATGTGGATGAATTCCAATTGGAATTTTATATTTGCTTTGAATGATGAAAAAAAAAATTATACCGATCTGGAATTGCGTAGACTAAGTGTGTCTTGCATTTCCAACGCTAGTTTTTCTAAGGTATGCGTTTTCGAATATCAGAATTTGACTTTCAGTTTGTTTGAACCGTTTTGTTAAGTTTGATTGCGGCCTTTCGATTCTTTTAGTTCCGCACGTGCTTCCGATTTCTTCACTTTTTGATCCTATTTGATTCTTTCGTTTTTGCCACTTTGTTTTTCGATTTATGATTCTGAGGTTGGGTTCTGGAAATGGGTCCCAACAGTTATTGTTTGAAATTGGAAATTGTTGGAAATTGATAAAAATGTAAATTTTTGATGTATGTTTTGTGATTGTTGGAAATTGATAAAAATAGAAATTGTTGATTCTTGTTTTGTGGTTGTTATAATTAGAATTTGTTGGAAATGGAAATTGTTGATATATGTAAGTATGTTTTGTGATTGTTATAATTGGAATTTGTTGAAAATGAAAATTGTTGATGTATGTTTTGTGAATGTTGTAAATTAGAAATTGTTGGAAATTGATAAAATAGAAATTGTTGATGAATGATTTGTGATTGTTGAAAATTGGAGCTTGTTGGAAATAGAATTTGTTGATGTATATTTTGTGATAGTTGTAATCAGAATTTGTTGGAGATTGATAAAAATGGAAATAGTTGATGTATGTTTTGAGGTTGATGTATGTTTTGTGATTGTTGTGATTGGAATTTGTTAGAAATGAAAATTGTTGATGTATGTTTTATGAATGTTAGAAATTGGAAATTGTTGAAAATTGATAAAAATGAAAAAATTTTACGTATGTTTTGTGATTGTTGGAAATTAGAACTTATTGGAAATTGATAAAAATGAAAATTGTTGATGTATGTTCTGTGATTGTTGAAAATTGGAACTTATTGGAAATGGAATTTGTTGGTGTATGTTTTGTGATAGTTGTAATTGGAATTTATTAGGAATTGATAAAAATGGAAATTGTTGATGTATGTTTTGTGAATGTTGGAAATTGGAAATTGGAAATTGGTAAAAATGGAAATTGTTGATGTATGTTTTGTGATTGTTGAAATTGAAACTTTTTGGGAATTGATAAAAATGGAAATTATTGATGTATGTTTTGTGATTGTTGTAATTGGAAAACATTACTTGATGAACATCAATTTGAGAAAGATAGAAGGGAAAAATTAAATTTTGAAATTGGTAGTGGAAGTTCGTTTTTTAGTTTTTGTGGTCATTATGGAAATGTTGAATGTGAAAGTGGTAGTGGTAGTGGTATTGGTAGTGTTCCATCTCATGATCATGAAGAATCTGACGTGAGGAAGAGAAGAAGGCAGGTGACTAGTTTCTTTGCACCACGAACAACTCTTGGAGCCCAACCTTTAATTTGTAGTGCAATGCAATCAAGAGATACAGCTCACAATGTTGACATGCTCAGTAGCTAGATGGTGGTATGATATAGGTTCGTCATTCAATGCTTTTCAGTATTATTTTTATCAACCTATGATGGATGCAATAGCCTCTTACGGTCCAAGATACAAAGGGCCATCGATTGATGACTTAAGAGGTAAATTTTTTAGTTGTGTTGTTTCTGAAATTAGAAATTATTTGACTAAAAGAAGAGTGAATTAGGGTATTTATGGATGTTCAATTATGTGTGATGGTTGGACAAATAGGAGACAAGAGCCTATTAAAATTTTTTTGGTTTATTCTTCAAATGGCTTTATGTTTTTGAAGTTTATTGATGCACTTAGCCTTATTAGAAATACTGGGACTTTGTTTGGGATATTTGATGAAGTTGTGAATGAAGTAGAGTCGGATAACATTGTTCAGTTTATTACGGACAATAATTTCACTTATAAAGCGACAGGAAAAAGGTTGCAAAATATGTACAATTTATTTTTTGGACTCCTTGTGTTGCACATTGCATTGACTTAATGCTAGAGAATATAGCCGATCCTAGGTATTTTCCTAGGTGTCAAAATTCATTTATAATCGCGCATAGGTTTTGAATTTGATGAGAAGAAAATTTACCAATGGTAGGAATTTGTGTTACCCTGTTGTGACAAGATTTGCAACAAATTTCTTATCACTTTAGTCTTTTGTTTTGATGAAGAAGGAGTTAAGGCAAATGTTTACAAGTGATAAGTGGCTTGCATCTCAACATGCTAGGTCTAATGCTGAAATGGAAGTTTGTAATGTTATACTGCAAGATAGAGAATTTTGGTCGCAATGTCAATTTGTTATTCAATTTTGTGAGCCTTTGGTGAGGGTTCTTCACTTGGCTGATAGTAAAGAAAAGTCAACAATGGTTATATTTTTTATGTCATAGAGAGAGCGATAGAAGTAATCAAGACCAATATGAAAAATAGGCCTTCTTTATACATACCATATCTCTCAATCAGTAATGAGATAAGGGAAAGACAACTTTCTTCTCCAATGTTTGCAGTTGGGGCATTTTTTAATCCTAGTGTGTATTTTAGGCTGGATCTGACTAAGCAAGCTGAAGTTAACATATGAATACTTTTAACAATTACAACAATTGTTAGACTTGATGCAATGCAAGATCTTTTAAGCTCACAAATGGTGCTTTACAAGTTCTCTTATGGAGATTTTGGAATGCCGAATGCTATTCGACAAAGAGGAAAACTTTCTCCAGGTATTAGTTATTTCCTATTTCTTATTCGTTGAAAATCAATTATCACTTTATTTTGTTTATAACACTACTTTTGTTATCTTATAACTTGCAGTTTCTTGGTAGGCTCAATTCAGAAATGGTGTTCTAGAATTGAAAAGGCTTGCGATTTGGATTTTAAGTCAATATGTGAGTGCAACAGGCTGTGAATGAAACTGGAGCACATTTGAATTTATCCACTCAAAGAAAAGAATAGATTGGAGCATAAGAGGTTGAATGACTTGGTTTTTATTCGTTACAATTTAAAGCTTCGAGAAAGGTATGTTATTTTCATTATTATCATTATTAATTTTGATACAATTTTTTTTAATATTCTAATAATTAAATTTAATTGTTTACTAGGAGTTTCAATAGCATAAGTAGTTCAACTGATCCAATTTTCATCGATAATATTGATTTTTTGGCAAATTGGGTTTCTAAAGAATCGAATTTGGTTGATGTGAATGACTTGGAAGATAATCTTTGATGAGAAAACATTAACATGTCATTTGGTACATTAAATTTGAATGATAATGATAATGAAACTTCTCTCAATTATGAGAATTTTGTATCAAATGATCACTAGAGTCAGTGCAGTTATAGTGAGTATCCTCTCGTTAATGATTGAATTTTGTTTCAGGTTTTTGTTTTTCTTCTTCTTTTAATTTTACTTATATTTGATGTTTATGTTAAATTTTATATATGTAATGTAACTGTAACTGTTTTTTTTTTAGGTTTAACTAATACTTGATTGTTTCTTTGTCATGAACTCTTTTAGTAAATTGTTTAAGGATATTTATTGTTCTTTTTATTAGATATTTTGAATCTTTTGCTGTAATTATTATTTATTAAAATGATGAAATTGTATTATTGTAATATTTTAAATACTTTGTATTATCTTTAATTTTATATTTGTATGATGATGATTGCTTTTTTATATTAATTGTGATTATTATTTATATGTGAAATATTTATAAATTATTGTTATTTCATATTAATTATGATTATTATTTATTATTATGATTTTTAAAAATGAAATTGACGTAAACAATAAATTAGTAAAGTATACTGTACAACTGTACAATATATCAATATACTATTTTGTAAATTTATGAAATTTTAAAAATTATTTTATAAATTTAAAAATTTATTTAAAACGATATTTAATATTGACTAATACTAAAACTCAATTCGGATATTAAGTTTAGTGCCATATTGGCAACTTTATCTATTAGCCATTACTCATTTAAATTGAAAAAGTCCACGTCCCAAGTCCCAACCCAAACAACGTTGAAAGTTTCCATATTTGACCATATGAATAAGCATCCCACGGTAGCTCGCTCTCGCTCGACACTTTATATGTATTTGTCCGTAAAATAAGTAGGGAAAAAAGGGAAAGCTTTAGATCCAAAACGAAGACTCCATTTCTCATCATTTTCTTCTTATATCTATTTGAATCAAATCACCAAAAAATACCAAGTTTTGTTTAACATTAACTATAATGGGATCATCGGCGGAGCATTTAAGGACGGCCGGAGGAGACTGTGGCCCACGCTACGTCCAAATGCAATCGGAGCCATCGTCCATGCCCTCCTACTCCTTCTTCTCCTTCTCACACGACGTCGCCAACATCTTCGACGAGTTGCCTCATGCCACCATCGTCTCCGTCTCCAGACCCGATGTTAGCGATATCAGTCCCGTTCTTCTCTCCTACACTCTCGAGATTCAATACAAGCAGGTTAAATTTCCACTTCTATCGCTTTTTATTGAGATTTCGGGAGTTGTTCGATCTTGATATGAAAATTTTGCTAATTATTATTAACTCTAGTTATCGATCGGAAAAATTAACCATGAATTCACTTGATTATTATTGTTAATGTTGGTGTTGTTTATTAATAATAATTATTATTATCATCATTGCTTTCTTTATCATCATCATCATTATTATTATTAAAATTCACTTTATGCTTTTTTCCCCAAAAAAAATAGAGAAACAGATCAAAGTTTGCTCTACATTATTACGTGCTGTTTTTTAAGCTGTGTGTTATTATGATTTTTGAATCATGATATATTATCTAGAGGCAATTGGTGTATTGTACATTATTAACTGATTTATCTCTTGTGCCTTATTTGGTTGTACATAATATTAGATAATGATACCATTGTGTTTTGGATTTGGTTATCAGTTCAAGTGGCGTTTAGAGAAGAAAGCTCCACAAGTGTTCTTTCTCCACTTTATGTTGAAGAAGCGTGCTTTTTTTGAGGACATTCATGAGAAGCAAGAACAGGTGTGGAAATGTTTATTTTTGTATGTTGCAATTCTGTTGCTCTGAGATGATGTGTAGTTTTTAATGGATTTCTTATTGGGGAACTTATATTAAAGGTTAAAGAATGGCTTCAAAATCTAGGAATAGGAGACCATGCACCCGTAATGCAAGATGATGATGATCCTGACGAGGACACTATTCCTTTGCATCATGATGAAAGTGTTAGAAACAGGTAAATTAATTTTCCTTGCGTTGAGATGAGTGCCAATCGTCAAACATGTGCTCCCTTGCGATTATTCTTACAGGGTTCTTACAGGAGGGTTTTTTGTTCAGAGATGTACCCTCAATTGCTGCTTTACCTGTTATTCGTCCAGCATTGGGAAGGCAGCATTCCATGTCAGACAGGGCAAAGGTTGCAATGCAAGAATATTTGAATCACTTCTTGGGAAACTTGGATATTGTAAACTCTCCCGAGGTTTGTTTGAACTCTTTACGCTACATTTGTGATGTTTGTCTTCCTACTACCCATGATATTGAGATCCCGAAAACAGTATTCCTGTTCTGATTCTGGGAGAGCCTCACAGAGTTTTTGATGACCTACTCTGGAACTGTATATTTATTTCAAGAGTGAGGATTAGAGTTACTCTTCTTTAAGTTGTCAACAATGTCATCTTATATGCATTTATGTGAATTGAGAAAATTTTCAGATTTTTGTTATATAGGAAAGAACTGTCTGATTCAGCAAACCGAATGTACAAGCTTATTGTATTCTTGTTGCATAATCTACTTTACCATCATCATCATCACACCCAGTCCGAAGTCCTGCAATAAAGCGGGATCTGAGGAGGTCTGATAGTACGCAGCCTTATCTTTACATAGTGGAGAGGCTGTTTCTGGTAATCTACTTTACCATGTGATTGCTAATATTTTATATCTCAATGTTACTTGATGTGGCAGGTCTGCAAATTTTTGGAGGTGTCTAAGCTGTCATTTGCACCTGAATATGGCCCCAAACTAAAGGAGGATTATGTAATGGTGAGGCATCTGCCAAAAATTCCTAGGGAGGATGATTCTAAGAAATGCTGTGCTTGTACCTGGTTTGGTTGCTGCAACGATAACTGGCAGAAGGTAATGGAATGGTTGAAGAACTAAGTTCAAACTCGCTTATGCTGTTGTAAATCAATAAGCTTCTTGGTGGGGCTGAATGGCTGGCTAACTGGATGATTAAATTTTTGGAGTCGTTTGCTAACTTCTTATGCATATACAGTTTAAGCTTATAGGAGCCTGCTTAGCTTGTTTACTCAGCAAGTTGTTATTAGAACATGCATGTTAAACTTTTATCATTTGAGTAGATGTTTTGAAATCTTCCCTTGTTTATTTTTCTCTATTCAGGTGCTAGACAAGTACATAAGCCATTGTACTTAAGACTACTTTTTATACATTATCTGGAGAGAGAATTCTCCCATAATACTTTTTATTCTGCAGGTGTGGGCTGTTCTGAAACCTGGATTCCTGGCTCTGCTTGCTGACCCCTTTGACGCCAAACCCTTAGATATAATAGTTTTTGATGTATTACCGGCCTCTGATGGGAATGGTGAAGGACGAGTATCTCTAGCTGTTGAAACGAAGGAACGCAATCCTTTACGACATGCATTCAAGGTACTTATTTGGAGTTTGCTCTATATGCTGATGCAAAGCCAGTATAGATGTATTGGAGTTTTGTCAAAAGTGAAGATGGGTTAAATCCACATTTGGGGTTCTGACAGGCAATTGTTTTGTAAAATAAGATTAGTGGAACTGAGGGATCATTGTTAGGAATGTCTTTGCGTCCTTATAAGTTAATTCATGTCTAGTCTAGTGTATAACAGGTCTTTTAAAGTAGAACCCATCCTCATGATGCTTCCAAAGGCTTTGACATAAAGGACTACAATTTTAGTTTCTGCTATTGCTAATTTATTTTAAAGGTAGTATGATTCTTTATTCGCAAAAGATGTTGCACAAAGTATTGGTGGCTAGTTCCAACATGATGGATATTGCCTCCTTATTGTGATATTCTTTGTCTTTGTTTATAAATATATGTGATGAATTTAGAGAATTTCACTCGCTAACGGATGATTGGAAATTTCAAAGGTTAAATGTGGAAGTCGGAGTATAAAGTTAAGAGTCAAGACTGGTGCTAGAGTTAAAGATTGGGTTGCTGCAATTAATGATGTTGGACTTAGGCCCCCAGAAGGTTGGTGTCATCCTCACCGTTTTGGATCATTTGCTCCTCCTAGGGGTTTGTCTGAAGATGGCAGTCAGGCTCAATGGTTCATAGATGGTAAGGCAGCTTTTGAAGCTATTGCTTCATCTATTGAGGATGCTAAGTCGGAGGTATGTCCCTCCACGTTTTAAGCGTAGGATTTCTCCATATGTCAAACTGGTTGTTTTATTTAGCTTGATTATCCATTGTTTGGAATGTTGAAATTTTACGCAGATATTTATTTGTGGCTGGTGGCTATGCCCAGAACTCTATTTACGGCGTCCTTTTCAAACACGTGCCTCCTCTACACTTGATACTTTGCTGGAAGCTAAAGCTAAGCAAGGGGTTCAGGTACATATTTTGTTGTTCTGTTATGGTTATTATTTTTCCTACTGCATTTATGTATATTTTAGTGCTTCAATCAGTTTACAACATGCATAAGCTTTAGTTTGTATCCTATAATATCAAAATATAAAGCAGAGATTCTGAGGTGGTTGGAGAAGTGAATTCTTTTTTCTCTCTACTGATGTTTGATGTTTTGATGGTTATGTGGAGATGAACCTTGGTACGAAGACAATACTTAACAATTTACGAGGGAATTTCATGTGCCAGAATTTATCCAGGGAACTGTTTCTGTTCCAGTTATACGATATTTTTATTCATTTCTTTTTTAATTTTTTAGAAGCTTGAGTTACAATTATCCTTCTGAATTTTAAGAACCTGTAGGAAATTCTTTAACAACTCATTGGAATTTTGCACTGGATGTGGATCATTTTCACTGTTCTGTGCAGATACATATTCTTCTTTATAAGGAAGTGGCTCTTGCTCTTAAGATCAACAGTGTGTACAGCAAGAGGAAACTTCTAAGCATTCATGAGAATGTGAGGGTGCTGCGTTATCCTGACCACTTCTCAGCTGGTGTTTACCTGTGGTATGCAGTATGAGAAAACTTTTTAGATTACAGCTCGTGTTTTCCTTTGAATGATGTGTAATTCTCGAGTTTCAACATGTCTTTGGTTTTCTAGGTCCCACCATGAGAAGATTGTCATTGTTGATAACCATATATGCTTTATTGGAGGATTGGACTTGTGCTTTGGTCGTTATGATTCATGTGAACACAGAATAGGTGATTGTCCTCCTCAAATTTGGCCTGGAAAGGATTATTACAATCCAAGGTAAGTTTGTTGTCTGCTTAAATGGATAATGCTTATGTTAGGATGTCCTTATGACGTTGAGATTGATGATGATAAAAGACATGTCATCTGGTAATCGTTGTTACATTGTGGTCATTAATGTCTGTTCTTCAATTTTCAATAGATATATCCTTGAAGTGTTACCAACAAGATCATGGGGGGCCCCTCATTTTCTTTGTTTGAATGACAATGTTAATTCCCTTTCTCAGAGAGTCTGAACCAAATTCATGGGAAGATACAATGAAAGACGAGTTGGATCGTGGAAAATATCCTCGAATGCCTTGGCATGATGTTCATTGTGCTCTTTGGGGACCACCTTGTCGTGACATAGCTAGGCACTTTGTGCAGCGTTGGAATTATGCAAAGGTCAATTTTTCTTACAGTTGGTATGGTTTCCTGTGCAATTTACAGAGTCCTTTACCTTGGAAGTGATATGCTATTTCCTTTTACACTTGTTCAGAGAAATAAAGCTCCTTATGAAGAATCAATTCCACTACTTATGCCTCAGCAGCACATGGTCATCCCACATTATATGGGGAAAACCAGTAAGATGGAGGTAGAAAGTAAGGGTATCAAGGACAGTTCCAAAGGCATCAAAAGGCAGGATTCATTTTCCTCTCGGTCATCTTCACAAGATATCCCTCTTCTTTTGCCACAGGAAGCTCAAGAGATGGATGATGTGGGCGGACATCCTAAACTTAATGGTTTAGATTCCACCTCTGGCAGAAGCCTCTTCCGGAAATCCAAAATTGAGCCAGAAATTTTAGATATGCCAATGAAAGGCTTTGTTGATGACCACGATGCATCAGATCTTCATGTGAAGATGACTCCAGATTTATTTAGACAGCCTGAGACCAAAAATTCAGATTTGGAGTGGTGGGAAACACAAGAGCGGGGTGATCAAGTTTGTTTTAGAGATGAAACTGGGCAAGTTGGTCCACGAACTTCATGCCGCTGTCAGGTTTGTTATCATTCATGTGACGTATACAGTTATTGATTGAATGGAAATGTTTGGAAAAACCAGTCATCAGATGAGCTTAGGAATTGTCATCGATGTTTAGGAAGTTTGGTTTTTGTTTGTTCTTTATTTCTGTGTTTTAGTTGTTGGTCCTGGATTATTGTGCTTTATGATGTGGCTGCAAAGCGATTTGAAGTGATTAAAATATCAGATTATAGAGCAGTTGGTGGTGAAACACTGAAAATTTTGTTACCTTTGGGATGCTTGCTATCTACATGACAAATATATACTTCTAATGATTCACTAGAAAATTTTATGAGGCTTTTAATACAAATAACATTGTATAGTTGTTAAGGAACTGTTTTTTGGTTAGGAATAGACTTCAAAGTTGTTGACGTTTCCCTATACCTGTTCAGAGTGTTCTTGATCTGTAAAAAGATTCAAATTTACCATCTGTCATTTGTCGACCTCTCATATCCAGGTTATAAGGAGTGTGAGCCAATGGTCTGCCGGAACAAGTCAAGTTGAAGAGAGTATTCACTGTGCTTATCTTTCCCTTATTGAGAAAGCGGAGCATTTTATTTACATAGAGGTATGAACCATTCTGGCTACATAAACTTCTAGTGAAGACAGATCAGACTTGCAGCAGAGTTTTAGCTAACCCTTTATGTGTCTATGATTGGAAATGTAGTCAGTTGAAATATATAGGTCCATTTTTCTTTTGACCATGGTAATTATTGGAGTAAAAAACATTGTAGTTCTCTCATCAGCTACTTCTTGAATTACTGAAGTCGATCTTTTAGTTGCTTTGTGGTCACTTAATGGGGCGGGAATTATGGATGATTTTTGGGTGAGGGGGAGGTATGGAGGGGTTAGTACTTTTGTATTCTTCCCATGTCTTCTTTGTTCAAGATTTGCCTGTTTGACTGAAATAATATTTGGTATAGACGCTCAAATCTCATTAGATGTCCCTGGTTGTGGTCATTTATCAGGGATTAACTTTGTTTAATATATCTGATAACTTAAATGCAAGAATAGGTACTTGGAAGAAGACATGCGTACTACAACCAACTAATTGGGAAGTGATCTTGGTGTTGATGTGGACATCAAAACCAAAGTTGAGGATTTGGAAATATACTTTTAGTTCTTGGTGTCTAAGAAGAACATCTCTATTTGATTTAGGAGATATTAGTTCAGAAATTGTTGTTGAAGTTTTGGATTGAAGCTTGGAAAGTTGTGACTTACTTTATTCATTCTTTCTGACTTCTGTTTAATTCTTGGGCAACCGGTTCCCAGAATCAATTTTTCATATCAGGTCTTGCAGGAGATGAAATCATAAGGAATCGTGTGCTGGAAGCACTATATTGGCGTATCAGGCGAGCGTATAATGATGGAAAATGTTTTCGAGTTATTGTCGTCATACCATTACTTCCAGGATTTCAGGTTATAATTTGAAGTTGATACCTTTGAGGTTTATACCATGCGGTTGCTTTCTGTTAACTAAACATTTTGTTTAACAGGGCGGTTTGGATGATGGTGGTGCTGCATCTGTGAGAGCTATAATGCATTGGCAATATCGAACAATTTGCAGAGGAAAAAATTCAATATTACATAATCTTTATGATCTTCTAGGTCCAAGGACACAGGACTATATTTCGTTTTATGGTCTTAGGGCTTATGGTCAACTTTTTGACGGTGGTCCTGTAGCCACAAGTCAGGTTTTTTATTGCACTCTATCAGGAATATTTGGTAGATATAATGTGCAGAGGATTAACTTAATTAACTTTATTTTGTTTCTGCAGGTGTATGTGCACAGTAAAATCATGATAATAGATGACTGTGCAGCATTGATCGGGTCAGCTAATATAAATGATAGGAGCTTACTTGGTTCGCGAGATTCTGAGGTACTAATTTATTACAGGGTCCATTCCATAATCCTCAAAACACTTCTATGTTTTGATAAGGCTGAGAAGCCATGCTTGCTTTAAACAGTAACAAGTGAGAGAATATGGAACGCAATTCTTCAAATTAAAATTTTTGTTTTGAACTTAAATGGATAATTAATGGAACAAATATTGTATCAAGCATATCTTGAAGTGGCTGGATCTTTGATTCATAATTTGTTAATTGTTCTTCTGATTATTGAGAATCATGGCATCGCTTGTTAACTCTTGCAGTTTGTGTTCTACTCTGATGTCAATTCTAAGCTGCCTATTGATTGAGGGACATTTCTTTTTTCAGATTGGCATACTTCTAGAAGATAAAGAGTTAGTCAACTCATCAATGGGTAGTAAGCCTTGGAAAGCTGGGAAATTTTCCCTTAGTCTTCGCCTTTCATTGTGGTCTGAGCACCTTGGCCTTCGCACTGGAGAGGTCAGTATGCCTATTTGTATGATTATTTTGTCGTCCATGAAATATTTGTAAATTTCTGTTAGTGACTTAGAATAATATCATCACAAGTTTTCCTCTTTGCACATCTTCCCTCAGATCCATCAAATTATTGATCCAATAATTGATTCTACTTACAAAGATATATGGGCTGCAACAGCAAAGGTGAGAGCATATATTTTGTTAACTGATGTAATCTTAGTCCAAAGTCACTTTCTCCAGGAGTTTGTTCTGCAATTATGCCCTCCTGCCCTATGGCAAAGTATAAAGATGTTAAACTTTACATTTATGATGGGCATATATACGCAGAGAAAGAAATGGGGACAAAGAGTTGAGGACTAATTATGTAAAATCGGATTAGAGGTTCTTCTGTAGCTATGGCTTGATTAATAATCAATCTCTAGGACTTCTTGCATTTGTGTGCTAAGGTTGATATTTTCTGCAATATGAAACTTTGGGTTTGGAATCTGAAAAAATGTAATTAAAAATAGGAAATCTTATTTTTGAGGCTGTATGCTAGTATTTTACCACTGTTGGTGAATCTGAACAAATTACCTAACGCATTTTTTATTCTTTTATTGATTTGGCAGACAAATACAACAATCTACCAGGATGTCTTTTCATGTGTACCAAATGATCTAATACATTCCAGGTGAATATCCTTTTTCTTCATACGAAGACGATTTCCGCTTTCATAGCTTTGGGCGGGACTCTTAATTTGTTGCGTGAAGGGAGTGAAACCAGATCCCCCTTTGAGGACACTGAGATGTGATGATGTGGATTTAATGATTGAATTCCAATTGGTTCTTTCCGTTGGTCTTAGGCTCTTAGCTCATAAGCATCTTTAATTACGCTTTGAGAAATTTGAGTCCGAGCCATTATTCAATCATCATCTTGTTATTTTCCTTCTTAGGGTTGGTTCATATATAGCCTAACTAAACTTGTCACCTCGATTTCATTGCAGGGCTGCCTTTAGACAGAGTATGTCATTTTGGAAGGACAAGCTAGGCCATACCACAATTGACTTAGGAATAGCTCCGGAAAAGCTAGAATCATACCAAAACGGAGGCATCAAGAAAACAGATACCTTGGAGAGATTAAGAGCTATACGTGGGCATCTTGTGTCTTTCCCTTTGGATTTCATGTGCAAGGAAGATTTAAGACCAGTGTTTAACGAGAGTGAATATTATGCTTCTCAAGTTTTTCATTAAGCTGTGAAGCTTCCCAGCCGAATCTTATTTCTTGATAATTTTGTTCGCCCAGCGGCATGCACTGCCCCCATAGTATTACTTTTGATAGAGATCACATTGACCTGCAGACAAAACATTACATGTAAATCACACAGAAATGGTGTTGTTGTTACAATAACCCCACAAGGGATGTACTGTAAAACATTGCTGTATAAAATCGGCCTATACTGTTCCTTCTACCTCTCTTCCCCACCTTGTAATTTATCTAACGAAAATCTCTATTTTTTTTGGTTAGCTTACGAGATGTCCTAGGAGGGTATCAACTGTGAGAAAGCGTCTTTAAATCATCCACTCTTAGATTAATCTCTGCTCGTACCGGGTCAGCCCGTAAAGGGTAAAGTGTTGGCCAAATAGATTTTTTCATTCTTAAAACTTGAATTCGAGATCTCTAATTAAAGGATGAGAGATCTGAATTACTCACACCAACCTGTTTAGTTACGAAAATCTCATTATTAAACAAACATTCTAACTTTTTCCTTGGATGTCATTTTCGTTCTCAACCTGTCTAATGGCTACTTCCCAACCCCAAATTTGACCCTACTTCTTGTTGGGGTACTGACAACCACAAGTTTGCATTGACGCTTTCTGCCATGGCTCTGTTAATATAATCGAATTGAGTGGCTAAACAATAGCCAGGCGTTCTGCACTCATCATGCACTAGCTGATACTTTTTTTCCCCCCTCCTTTTCCTTCGTTCAACATCTCACAACTATGACGTGCAGCTTTTTGTAATCAACAAACCCTTTCTTTAATCACATTTCTAGTTAGCAGCTCTTGAAGGTAACACAAATTTAATGATGTTTCTCTCCGAACCACAAATCTTCACACATATTTTGCACTATTTGTTTATGTTTTTCTGGCTGATTCTACTTTTAGTGCATCCTTTAGAAAACTTTTATAACACTATTTCATCCTACTACATATATCTCAACTAGCAGGAAGATTTTTAGAAGAAACGTTATTATTAAAACAATTATAATATTTACAGTTGTGCTAAAATTGGCGGAGAAAACATTATGCAAATAATTACCCATTTGGCAGCAACATGACACTAACCTAATAATAAGGACCATGCTCACTAATTTCCCCATAGAAAGATAACATCATTCGTCTTCTTCTTATGACAAGTTGATCTCTGGATTGATTAGCATTAGGAATGAAGGGCAGCTAAGTTCAATGACGATTCTTTATTTTCCATCATTGCATAATCACTACGCCTCCTGGTCATAAAACAAAAAGGCAATCTCTTATTTGATTTGGCGCATCTTCTTGTGCGCAATCATTGCTACTTAGATTGTTATTTGGAAAAAATGAATATGCAGTAACTATTTCGGGAAATTTTATGAGAGATAAAAACATGAATAAAAACAAAGGAATCTGTGCATACGCTATTGTTTTCTAACTATTATCAACACAAAAGAAATGCAATTCTTCTCTGCCGATCCACTCTAATGGAACTTGAAATTGTGGATGAGACAAAAAGTGACCTTGATTTCTTCTCATCTTTTGTCAAAAATCCACGCGTATTGAACTACTAACTTGCAAGTGGCCATGGAAGTAAGTGACCTTTGATATTGCAGCAAACTAATTGTTTCGAAGCTTTTGTCTACATGTCTTCTTGTCTTGTTCTCGTAGCATCATCGGCATATCTTTTGGATGAAAATGTACAACGTCACAATCATGCCAAACTGTTGACCCTTTACGTCGGCGGCCATCAGGAATTGAACGGTGAACCTATAGCCATGCATATGTATTTGTAGTCATCATAGAGCACTAAAGCCAATATTTTAGAGTTCTTCTTTTGGTTAATGTCCAAAAAACTTTCCCTTTCAATCCTTCCTTCCTTTAGTCATAGTTCTAAGATAATGCAAATTTAATCACATTGCTCTTCCAACCACGACTATATGCTAATTTATTTTCTCTATTAATTTATGTTTTTTTTAACCGACTTTCTTATTTAGAACATTACTATAGTACAAGGCTTACGTTCATCTTCTTCATATAAAAACAAATGGATGGCCGTGACGCAATTCTGAACATAAGATACATTCCTTGATATGACCTAAATGCCCATATCTTGTGCATGGAATAAAAATTTAAGTGAGGATGTGTCTGTCATTTCATTGGCCAACTCTCAAGCTTTAGGATGCGCAATTGTTATATTACGTAGGAGCTGTGTAGAATGTCAGGAAATGGAGTATAGCACTTGGGAGCTTTTGACAGTCGTTGGAACATCTTAGTTAGCCGGAGTGACGTGGGTTTTCAGGAGGTAATTCCAGACGCAGGTATCGGCTTTCCAACTGACAAGTGATCTTTCTACTGTGAAGTTGGAAGTTTCTGTCAACTGTTATATCCGGGTAAGGTCTTGGGTACGTACTTCTGCTTTTGTTTAGATGATCAATCAAACAACTTAGATTTTTGTGACTTGTGAGACTCGTTAGGATGATCAAGGGAATTTATATGATAGGATCGATATACTGCTTTCCAAAATGTCCAAGAAAGCGAAGAAATTATGCCCTTGAAAGCTTAAGTATGATCAGGTTTCATCATATAGAAAGTGTGGTATGCCTAAATATATGTAGGAAACAGAAGCTGGTAAATTGTCTGGCTTTGAAAAGGTTGATTTAGATGGAAAAAGAAAAGATAGTCCTAATTGAAAATTTAGAGGTGAAGCATTTCATTATATACTCCCGAAAGTTTACAGTGTGAATCTATATTGTAGAAGAAATGGTGTCTTTTCCATCCCTTTTAGAAGGACTTGCGAAAACAGTATCAGTCAAGAAAGAGAGGAATTCTCAAAGGAATGCTGAAAAGGAAACTAAAGAATCAAAGAAGAAAGAGTTGATGGTGAAATCCTCTGGTGTTGCGAGATCCAACAAATATAATAATTTCGCCTCAGTTTACACAAAAAGAGGACAGAAGGGTATCAACCAGGATCGACTCGTTGTATGGGAGGTATATACGCTTTAGCACTTGCCAGTGTTTGTTGTAAATTTTTGCACAAACCTAATACAACACCTGTTATCTATGGCAGGAATTTGGATGCCAAGAGGACACGACCTTCTGTGGGGTGTTTGATGGACATGGTCCCTGGGGCCATGTTGTTGCCAAAAGGGTTAGAAAATCACTTCCTTCTTCGTTGCTCCGCAGTTGGCAAGAAAATCTTGGTTTGACATCTCTTGGCAAAGATTTTGAAGTGGGACTGGAAAGAAACCTCTCTTTGTTTGAGGTATGGAAGCAGTCGTACATCAACACTTATGCAGCCATTGATCAACAACTTAAGCTACATCCAGGGATTGATTCTTCTTCCAGTGGCACTACAGCTTTAACTCTTGTTAAACACGTATGTCTATCGATTGTTTTGTTCTTTTACTTAATTTCACGCTCAGAAACTCTATGATCCATTCAGTTTACTGGTGCCCTAAAACTTTGCTTAGGGAGAACATCTTGTTGTAGCAAACGTCGGTGATTCTCGGGCTGTTTTGGCGACCACCTCTGATGATGGCAGCTTGGTAGCACTTCAGCTTACTGTAGACTTTAAACCAAATCTACCCGGTGAGTACTTGAACTTTCTCTGAATTTCTGATAAAATAAGCATTTGTTACTTAAACTGTTTGTGCTAATTGGCAGAGGAGGCTGAACGAATCATACAATCCCGGGGTCGAATATTTTGTTTAAATGATGAACCAGGGGTGTATAGAGTTTGGATGCCAAATGGGATGACGCCAGGACTAGCAATGTCAAGGTCTTTAGGTGACTACTGCGTCAAAGATTTTGGGCTCATTTCTGTACCCGATGTGACTCATAGGAACATAACAAGCAGAGATCAGTTCGTGATTCTTGCAACAGATGGGGTATGCATAATCGTGATTTGCAATACACAGCATCTAAACATCTTTAAACATTTAAGTGAATAAGCGAAGATGAATTCTAGGTACGTAATGCATGACCATTTGAAGCTTGAGGGTGTTGTTTCTCTATTGTGCTCAGGTATGGGACATTGTTTCTAACCAAGAAGCAGTCAAGATAGTCTCTTCAGCAGCTGACAAAGAAAAATCAGCAAAAAGGCTGGTTGAATATGCTGTTCGTGCATGGAAGTATAAGAGAAGAGGCATTGCAATGGACGATATATCGGCCATTTGTCTCTTCTTTCATACTCCACCTTCGCATCAAGAGCCTCACAATTTACCAGTTTCAACCAAAGCTACCGGCACCAGTGATGGATAACACAATGGCTTCAAGTTTTCAAAGAATGCTAGTAGTAATGTATATAGCGCAAACCAATGCTTAACTCCTTAAAGTGTGGATGACCAGCGATTTTTTTCCTTTATACCAAGAAATATATCGAAGGCCTCTACTGCCCCTAAACCCTTGTTCTCTGCTCAGTTGTAAATACTTAAACATAACTGTTGAGAAGTGCTTTGGCATCAAAGAATTTAGGTGATGAAGCTTACAACTTTTTGGATCACATTCATTGGAGAACATATAACAACCATCCGCAAATATTTTTTTGCAACAACAGGTGCAAGCATAATGGAAGAAAAGCTAGGCTTCCGAGTCTCCAAGAAGCTGATAACTACTTGCATTTTTTGATTATTGAGGTTTTA
>JANSVB020000430.1:3122754-3135198 GCA_025504935.2 Erythroxylum haughtii | reverse complement strand
GACTGCCAAAAGGAAAATATTCAACAAGTGTTTCGGTGGGTCAAACAACAGCAAGAATCAATGAAAAAAACAATGTATGAGGACTAGTTTCGGTGATGTCTAAGTAAGAAGAGTTTTTTTTTTGTCAAAACTTTCACTGTGCATAAACAACAGCAGAGGGAACTTCATCGTGGCACTTTGCATGGTTGAAACGTGTCACTATATAATGCTACCACTTGACACAATTTAACTAGTCTATTTAATTTAATTTATTTTAATCTAAAATATCCCAAAATTTTCATAAAAATTCCTAAAATTTCCTAAAATTCTAAAATTATCATATGACTCTCCAAATAAATATTCAACTCAAAAATAATTCACCAAATATTTCTAAAATACTCGAAACGTACAAAAATTGCTAAATCACATTTAATACATTTCAAATAAATTCATAATTTCCATTTATAAACCAATTTATCCGGAAATTATCATGAATGCATGTACAATTATTGTATGTGTCCAAAATGCTTATGCACAAATAGGCTAATATTCAAATATACAAAGCATAAAATGTACTGAATTTCCTTAATATCCTAACCCCTAATGTGGGACGTTACACTTTTCAACTAAAATCAAAATCTTTTGTGCCTCTTAATAGATGAAAGGATTCATATAATGAAGTGACATAAAATGTTTATATATGGTGAGCTTTTTAGAACATCAAAGTGACTAAATGAGATTACAATGAAAATTATAAACTAAAGAATGACCTTAATTTTCCTTTTTCTTCTTTTATTCTTAACTTGGTCTTCACTATGCAAATTTTAAACTTCATATTTTCTTTTTTCAACTTCATGAACAATCTTCTTGAGTTTATGACTACATTTTTTACTCATATTCCATCTTATTAAAATAACAAACTATTACTTGTGCTTATAATTGTTTATCATCAAAATGTTGATTGGAACTTCTCTTTGTTCAACAATCTCCGCTTTTATTATGATGACAAAATATTTATGATATTAGAATATAGTAATAAAATTAATCACACAAATAACTATCCGTATCAAGATAATGATTAGCACCTTGACTTATGCATAAAGTATAACTCAATATCAAGAACAAAAGAGATGTTTAAAGACTTAGTCGCATACATTTATAAAAGGAATTTACTAAAGTATATCATAATACAAAAGTAACTCTTCTTGAATGTCGTCACTTCCCTTAAATCCAACATCACCAATTTCTCCCCTCCATTTTTGGAATCATTAAAAAGAAATCATTTATCTAAAAATGTAAAATTTTAAAATTTCATGCATCAAGTTAACTTTGGTTAAAATTTCAAAATGAATTTGATCAAGATTTAAAATTTGTTCAAGAAAGTGAGCAATAAAATATTTAAAGAGTCAAAATAATTTTATAAAAGATCAATTTTGATAGAAATACCCTTAATTATGTCTAATTTGAAAATTATCTAGTTTTGCTATTATGCCTAAGCTAAAAATTTCAATTAAAGCAACAAGAGTAAGTTTTTAAAAAATTAGAGGTTGAAGTTGTAGAAAATATAAGTAAAATTTTAATATCTAACCATTAATTTAAATGACCATATACTTTTTAAAGGCCTAAATTTAAAAGATAAGATAAAGTACTTAAATTGGAAATAAATATGATGCAATCACACTTATTCCTTTAAAAAATAATGAATCACATAATTTATAAAAAATTCAAATAATAAATATTATAAACAATCTTAAAATGTAGCAATTATAGAAAGAGAAATAAATGATAATGATCTTAACATGATGGGGAAAGAAAAAATTGAAGATATTGTAGTTGCAGTATAGGTGGTCTTTGTAAAGAAAGGAGTGAGTTATCTAAGGTCTTAAGAGGCATAAGCGAAAAAAATAAAAAATAAAAGAATAAAGAAAGAAAAAAACTTAGATTATGAAGACTAGTGTTTGTCTCAGATACAATTATTGAAGTAATGATGAATATTTGTTTTGAGCATATTACATTGGTTGACTATTGAGTCATATTGGTTAACCAATCACTATTGTGGTTGGCCAGTATATATAGCCAATCTACTTATGAGCTCGTTGGAAAGAGAGGTTTTTTTAGAGAAGGGGACACTAGTAGACCACTTAAAGGAAATGGTTGAACAATATGCATAGGTAGTTGACCAAAGGAGTGACCAAAATCCTAGAAAGATAATTTCTTAACAAAGGGTGCATTGGTCAACCACTCAAAGATGTTGGTTAACTAATATGCCTAGTTGGTTGACTATGGAATGACCAAACTCCTTATAAGCTTATTAGAAAGATAAAAACAAGATTACTTTTAAGGACACTAGTTAATGATACTAAGATATTAATACCAGAGCATTTTGAAAATATAGAAATCTACTTTAAAACTCAAATGAAAATATTAAAAATTATGATAAACTAACTAAAAATCAATCAAGAATGTGTTAAATTGCATAGAGGGATCCTCATCATATATAACATATAACCAATTCTAATTTATTCCTATCTAATAGTTACATCAATTGTTGCCAATTGATGTAAATTCTAACTTAATATCCTCATTTTGTACAATAATATCTAAGTCTAGGTACTAAAGTGCACAGTATAGTTTTCTTTTCAAAAATTGTTCATTTTTGTTATTCATAGTGTAAACCCAACATTCATTACTAAAAATTTATACTCAAATTGATAAATAAGTGGAGACTGTCATATATTTCTAAATTATTATCTGATAATTCCCTCTTATTGTACATCACCTATGAATGATTTGAATGATGATTCTTCTTAAATATTCATTGCATTGGAAGCATTTCATCCTTCTTTTCATCCTCACTTGGTTCAACAATTGGCTCTTTAAAGTGTCTTTGATCATTTTTATTCTCTTTAAGGTATAATTTTTCCACATTTTACATAAACATTTTCAAGTTTTTTTTGGACACAAAGAGAATAGATTCAACAAGATAAAAAAAACTCTTTAAAAATAATACTAACATCTACTATATACCATTTTCCTTTTAAAAACCTTTTAAAAACAACATAATTAATGTGTTTGGGTCCCAAATAAGCTTGGTTCCTTGATTGTTAGGCTACTTATTCTTTTTAAGTCACATTTTTAAGGGTTTGCTTACTAACTTTTATTTGGTAAAATGAAATATACCAACATGTCTATATTTATCACAAAAATTACATATTATGTTATATGAGAAAGTATGACGCATAAATGTATTCCTTAGTATTATATGTGTGTATGAATAATGAGAAATCTTCCTTTGGAAATTAAAGTAGTTGAATGTTTTTCTAGAGTAGTAAAATAAGCTATCATGATTATATGCATGATACCTACTATGAATGAAGGCTTGATGCATGATTCTTTAATGTCTAAAGGGGTACTAGTGGGTTTGCATATAGAATTTATACCACTTCTTCCCTTAAGAGTATTAAACTATATGCCTAGATTGTGGGCCATAAATAAAAGCATTATGATTGCTTTTAAAATGAGTCCTAGTGGATGTGGAACGTGCATGCATATGATTAGATGTGAAGGCTCCAACTCAATTTTCACATTAGGCAATGATTCTTCACTATGTAAATATTTTTCCTTTACAAAAGTGGTTTTAAAATTGGCTTCACTTCCTAAGTTATGTCCTATTCCATTCTTATTATTGGAATTCTTTTAAGCTCTTAGCATAATTTTTCATTCCTTTTAATGAATTTGGATAATGAATCTTTGATAACATGAATCTCCTTTTTCAATGTCTCATTTTTATGCTTTAATATTTCTAATGCATAATTGTATTAATGATCAAATTTTTTGATACTTTAATAAGATGTAATTAACTTTTTATCTATTCATTCTCATTCATAGATGCATCTAACAATTTTTAAACTCCCTTGATTTTGGAAGATATTTTTTTTCTTTTGTTACTCATAATTTCTAAACTTTTGAGTAGTCTATTTTATGTTAGATCATTATCGCTATCACACGAATTAGAATTGGAACTTATCTTATCACCATTCATAACAAGAAAGCATATATGGGATATCTGTCCTTTCTATTGATCATTTTCCAATTCATTTATGTCATCCAAAGTTAAGGCTTTAAGTGTTTTCTTCTTTTATTTTTCCTTGTTCTCTTTTTTATTATTTCTTTTGTACTTGTCATCATCTTTGAGTAGCATTATGACTTTAAGTGATAAAGGTTTGTATATTAAAAAAATAATGTTAGAGGATCTACACTTTGAGTCACCTTTACCTTCCTTGTAATCCTTTACTTTAGAGAAATTCTTGCTTTTCAAAAGATTCTTAATTTCTTAGTGATAAAGGTGAGGTCTTCAATATCACTTGCTCTTGAATGTGTTTCTTCTTTACTTAATTCCTCCCTTAAAACTTTCAATTTTAAGTCGCTATTTTTTAAATGTTATAAATAAACAGTCACATTAACACAATTCTAAGCCTATACATGCAGTAATAATCTAATAAACACCTATAAACACACTTAAACACTTATCAAAACATAGTATAAACTACACCTATCAATTGTAAGTGTACAATGTAATTGTAGCTAGAATTGGAGAGTATGAGTTGGTTTTACAAGGACTAGAATTAATAAAACTTATCTTCTTTCCATCAATGGAAATATCGATACCTAGAAATTCAAATCCTTCTAAGAATTCTCATCCAATCATAATTTCATTAATCAATTTATTCTAAGGTACATTGGACTGTATAAATTCCTCAATTATGATAATTTTTTTCTCAAAACTATTACCACCTACCCCTAGGATGATTAATTGAAATGCTTTTCTAATTAAAACTCCCATACTTGCATTAATTGATTTATGAATATCATTATTAGGTTTAACCCTAATCTAAAAGATTTATGTTGAATTATCTCTAGGTTTATCTTATATCAATTATGCTAGATCTATTAATACATTAGATTCCTTGATCTTAATTGCATAAAATCACACAAAAACAAATTTAAAAATTATAATTGATTCTTATTAAAACTAAAAAATCAATTAAATTAAAATAAAATTACTACAATGTCTATCCCAAGGTTCATTTATTCGAAGTACCACAGATGTTTTAGTTCTTAATCATAGAAGACATAATATTAAAACTAAAGATAAAATAGAAAACTAAAATATACATAACAAAATCCCTTTTAATCTTTATGAAATCCACTTCAGATTGGTGGAAATCCATACTAAATGTGTTTCCTTTCTTGTTTTATTTTCTTTCTACCATCTTAAGTCATCAATTTGTATTCTCTCCTTATTGCTTTTCCTCTTAATTTTACCTTCTATAGTTTAAAAATTAGGGCTTTGGGTGGTACACAATCACTAGACACAGGCATTTTAATCCACTTATCCCTTAATCTCACTTAAATATTCAACATTCATGCAAAAATAAAAGTTTAAGGCATTGACATGGTTTAGAAATAACCCAAGATGATCATGATTAACACCAATATGGGCGTGTCTAACCTCAACAAAAGGAAAATATCTTCATTCAATTCATAAGCAATCATGTCAAAGTGATATACAGGGTAATTATTTGTTAATATAATTACAGGGACTTACATGGTTAACAACACAACTGTGTTCACGCCTATGTTCTTAAAAAAATAACTTTGATTCTTTAGTTTTCTACCTTGATTCTACTGATCTACACTTTTTTTGATCTATTAAGGGAATTAAGTCCATCAATATGAGCGTGTTGGTGCCTTTGTTGATTTGTAAGTTCCTTATAACTTGGTCAAAATAGCTCTAAATTTCCACAAGCTTGTCCTAATTCATTTTGTTTACTCCAAATAAGTGAATTACAACCTAAAAACAAAGTAGGAATGAATTACGTATCAAAAATAATAAAACTATCTAATAAACAAGTAAAATGCATTAAACATGATATTAAAAATATAACTAAATCACCATTTATTAGTCCTACTACACCACATGTAGTGAGATCCACTTTTAGATTGTAAAAATAATAATAATTCAACTGTAGTGTTGATGTGACATTTAACTGATGGAAAATTAACTCTCTAAAATTTTTCATTCAATTAGGGTCTATTTTGTACATTTTGGAAAAGTTAGAGTTCAAATTGAATGTTTTAAAATGTTATGGATCAAATTGTATTCTAGTTAAAACGTTAAGGTTCAAAATACTTTCCGAATCAACATTTTATGCTTGACTTGCTATCATTTTACATTGTCTTTTCTTCCTCTGTTGTCGTTTTATTCTCTTAGGCATGTCAATCCATCCTTTTTTTCTTTTTGTTTATGCTTACCATTTTATTATGTTTCCTATTTTTAACCAATCCCATCATTTCTTTGGTAGTAAAACAGGTATTTTTAATTTTATGATTTTATGAAAATACAAGTTAGACCCTACCATTTTAAATTATTTAAAATGAATCCTCACATTTGCAAACTACTCAATTTAAATCTTAAATAGCTAAGAATATTAACAGATTTATGTCTCCATCCATTATTGTTGCATACATTTATTATTTTTAAATTTCTGTATATGGCATAAACTTAAATCAAATCAAATTAATGTTCCTTAATTCTAAACTCTAATTAAAAAATAAATCTAACTAATATAAATAATCTAACATGACCCTAATTAACCTAATTTAACAAAAGGCTGATTAGAAAATTTTAATTTAAGTTTTCCATTCCACGTGATATGGATGAATATAAGATGAAGATGATGAAAAAATTAGGGATTTCAGTAGATTTTGTATCGTATTAGAAGGCTTAATCGCCCTTTACTCATCACATTAGGTGATTAATGGAAAAGAATCATAGTGGAGGTTTGTGGTTGTGGTTCATATCTTTTATAGTCTTCTGATTCTTGTATATTGATAAAAGCTAACAAAATTATAATTTTAACATGATTTCAGGAGCATTTGCCTCGTGTTTAAATGTGAAAATAGCATCCCTACTAGTTAGGGGTAAGGTTGCGCACTACTAGACCTCCCCAGACCACCCATGTTAACGGAATTTCTACTAGGTATTGTTATTAATACTTTGTGTTTAGATGATTTCTATAGGATTTGATACTTAATATGTCATGTATATCATTTTAAGGCCTCATTGTAACTCCCCAATGAATAAAGAATGAATTCAAACAAATTGAAGCTAAGTTGGAGAAGTTTTACGGTAATTGTAGATGAATGTGAGTTGAACATGATCCTATGTTCACTAATACGACCTAAATATTGGTTCGTATTTAACCCAGTATAGCCTATTAGTGTATTTAACTCTTTGAAAACTAGGCATATGAAGGAATACAATCCATACATAATTACATATTCCTTTTTGTTCTACCCTACTATATTATAGTTATTAGGACAATTTCCCATATAAAGAACACGAGTTAAATAAGGGCCCATGTTCTACAACATAACCCAATTATGGACTAGAATTTATAAACTTCAAACCAATGTTTAGCAGATGAACTCTTAGTGTGGGATAAAGGAGCTACTAATCTAATATGAGTGCAACATAATACTATGTTATTGATGGTGATTGTTACAAAAAAATTAGAGATAATTATTAAGCAACACAAGGACTAACACATTCTTGTATTAGACCCATGTTGGTCAAAATTTTGGGATTTTTTAAAGATAAAAAAGAGAGAGACATGATAGAAAGAAGGAGATCTATTTAGGAGACCAAAGCAAAAGATAAGGATAAAAGGACTACCAAAGCAGTCAAGAACACATTAAAAAGGAAGCAATTTTAGAGAAAAGAAAGAAGTCTTATCAGGATTTAATCAAGACTTAATAGCAGGCACATAAGCAACATTGTCTTGAAGTAGAGATCATATTTCTCTAGTCTTTGAGATATATTGATAGCATTGAACAAGGCAGATGGTCTTTTATTATTAGTAGATTATCAATTTTCCTTACCTCTTTTCAATTTTTTTTATTTTATGTTCTTACTTGATGTGTATATTAAAGACAATGTAAAACTTAAGTGTGGGAGAGAATTAACTATTGTGCTTATCAATTTTGTTATAATTAACTTAATACAAAAAATTATGAACTTTTTAGAATATTGATCTAGATAATTCATTACTAAATTTGTTGTTATTGTGATTTGTTTTTTTAAGCAAATAGTCATAGACATTGATGATTAAGTTAATTTTAATTTGCTTCATTAATTTAAAAAATGGATATTTAACTTACATTGTTATACTTGCTATATAATTCGAACATAAAATTGAATTAGAAGTGAACTCGTTTTAATTTCTTTTAGTATCTCATCCAAAAAAGGAACAAACTGTGTCAGAACAAGTGCGAATTAAATAAATTCACTCATTTGACTTTAAACTAACTAAAAAGGTTGAAGTTAAAGAGTAGTGATAGTTTCCATTTAAAATGGTTACGTAATTGATTAATTGAGAATGTTCATGACAAATTGTATACTTTCACGTTAAAAGGTTAGGTAACTTTTCAAACAAGCTTCTAAATGCTCGTATGTCAATTTAAAATTAGTGTGTTTATAATTTAATAAGGATTGTCAAAATAATTGAAAGTTAGATAATATTTCTCATATATGTTTATGTTTATGCTTTAAGTTGAGTTTCATAGATTGAATTAAAGTTTGAATTAAATTATTTTATGAATTGTTATAGGTACCTAACTCCCTAGTAAATTGATAAACTTTACACTTAAATAAATAATAAGAAATCTTGAGTAATATGATTAATTTGTTAATTTTTTCATGAATTTCCACCTATGTAAGATAAGAGTAATGAGATTAGTTTAATTAAGGATAAGCAATTGCAAAAGTGTAATAGAATTTGATAAATGTTAATTATATTATGCTTTTAACATGATTTTGAGATTATTTGGCTTGTGTTTAGATTATTTCTATAGAATTTTGTTCTTAACATGGCTTATATTTTATTTACAAACCTTATTTTGGCTCTCCAATGAAGAAGGAATGAATTTGGGTATGTTAGAGCTAGGCTTGGCAATGGGTCGAGCCAAGCTTAAGTTTACCCAAACCCTCTTGGCTCAAAATTTTGTATTTGAGCTCGAGCCGATTTTGACCAAATCCTAATTAGGTTAGATCGCGCCTAGGTTAGTCTTAATTAATTTTTTAATTTTAAAAAATTGAAAACAATGTCATTTATTTGAAAATTCTACGCTTTAAGCTAAGCTAGGTGATTGTATCGTTCGAGCTTTAAATTTTATAA
Organism: Erythroxylum haughtii; assembly: GCA_025504935.2. Classification (NCBI taxonomy): domain Eukaryota; kingdom Viridiplantae; phylum Streptophyta; class Magnoliopsida; order Malpighiales; family Erythroxylaceae; genus Erythroxylum; species Erythroxylum haughtii. Next base: position 3,125,980 of record JANSVB020000430.1, on the reverse strand, counting down.
GCCCTCAAATACTGCAAATGAATGGGTCACGATTGTAGTATAAGAGGTGTCGATCCCACAAGGAGGGAAACTGTTGGGCCCTATTTCATAGTCCAACTATCGTTCTGATACCATAAGATGTTGGGCCTGGGTCTCGATTTATGGCAGTTGGGTAAGGATGGTGCATAAAGAAAGTGGAAAGCATCAGATTTATAAGAAATTCAGCGTGGCAGGGGCAGGTTTGCCACGATGACGAAATTGTTTCACTACGGTGAAACCATGGAGTTATCTCCATGGACACTTTGGGAGAAGTTTGTCATGGTGCATTTCTAGCTTCACTACGGTGAAGACTCCAAATTAAAGCCAAGCATCCTCGGGATAAATATGCCGCTATGAACTTTGGCTTCGTCACAGCCAAGATACGAAATTTAACATGAAAATCACCCTTTTGGAAAGGCTCACTACGGCAAACTCTAGGCCTTACTGTGGTGAAACCCTTGAACAAAACCCAGATCCCAACATACCATCAACACAAAATTTACACATACAATTCCAATCATAAGTAACCATAGCCTATTCCATTTCTAACAGCATACAATCCTACTTCCAACACAATTTCAACAACTCAACAAAAGGATATAAGTGAACATATACAAAGATCTTTTCCAAATCCAGATTTCATTTATAAATCAAAAGAGTTGAATGGATTTAGTTACATATCAAAAGCCATACCATTGGCTTAATACAAATTTCAAAAATACAATGAATGCTCATGTTGATATGCTTATAAAGCTATCCCAAAAGTTATAATTACTAACTTAATTACAAAAGATCTCTAACTATCTTGGAGTTTCCAGTGCCTTGCAAGGTTCAACAATCATCTTGTTCTACACCTGAGGAAGGAAAAATATGGGTTGAGATACAAAGCTCAGTGGCTAATATATTTATAGCCATTGGTAATTAGCCACAAATTCAAGTGTATGCATATATGTATATCAATATACATCTATATCTCATTTTATTTACAAACTTAATCATCCACAATTCAATCTCACAAACTCATATTTATGCAATTATCATCACAAGTCAACTCATGAATATTCAACCATCCATATCTAGCACACAATTGTTCATCATGCTCAACAAATCCAATGCAATGCACAAACAAATAGCTCAAAGATTCCATGGAATGAAATGGTGAAACTGAAGTTTACACCATGAACAAAATGAGTTCATTTTTTAGAGCTTATATGACATAAGCGGGAATATAGGAGCAGGGTCTTGTCTACGTGCACATGATTAATGAAATGATTCCTCTCTTGACCATACAAAAACACATATTCATGCTCAATTCATTTCATCATATGCTTATATTTTCATACTTTTTCATCTCTTTATTTAACAAAATGTCATAACCCTTTTCAAGGTATAACGTAGTCATAATTCATCAAGCATTTTCAGACATTCACAACAATTCAATTCATAAAGTTCACACATACACATATAGGCAAGAATTTGCCTATTACATAAGTAATTATAAATACATTATCCACCTTAATTAGCTTGCAAATTCCAAGTCAAGCTTGCCTTTCCTCTTGCTCTTCGATTGAGTTTCCTTGGTTTCCTAAAACAAACCAAGTTCTCATTCAACCCACATTCAAAAGAAATTCATAAAGCTTCAATAATCAAAGACAAAAACTGAACTTAGACTTAGTCTACCTATAGTTCATCTATGTTAGAAAACTCAACCTAGTTTAGAAATCCACAATACCCAACTATGATTTCTTTTCCTTCTTCTTACATAAACTCATTCTCTTTCAAATCCCTTTTGTTTTTCTATCAAGCAAGAAGAAGATGAAACTTACCTCTAACAAGCTTGATTTCTTATTTTCCTCTTCTTTCTCCTTCTTATCTAGCTTTCCATGATTTTCTTCCCTTCTTTCTTTCTTTCTCATGTTGTTTTCTTCTTCTTCTTTCTTATTCTCATGACTCCCTCTCTTCTTCTAATTCAAAACAAATTTTGTCTTGCTTTCCCATTTTACCCTTCACTTATTTGGTCCTTCCAGTTATGCCCTTCTTCATTTATTTCATCTACTAACTCCTTTATTCCATTCAATACCATACCATACTCTAATTCATTTAATAACTCTAATTTCTATTCATGCTTGCTAATTTAATGGACTAAATTGTAAGAAAAAATTAAATAAAAATTAAAGAAAATTTCGAGGTCCAACAGAAACTAATCTAATCCTAAAATCTAAGGCTAACAATATATGAAACTCAAAATAAACAATGCAATGGAAAGTAATCATGAGAATTGAATCATGATTGAATTCAATCACTTATATCGGAAATTAAACATGAAGGAATTAAGAATTGAGCAATATGCAATCACAATAGAAATTAACGTAAGGAATTACTAATTTATGAGGAAAGGGATTTTACTTATCATTAATGCTAACTTAGTCAATTATGAGTCAATGGAGTGCTGGTTCTAGACTATTCTAGGGGTTGATTACTGTCTCTCGAGTTATAACCATTAAACCCTAATTTGTAAACCCTCATTGGATTATGAAATTTTGCAATCTCTCAATTCACAAATTATTCCAAACCCTAATTAGATCTAAAGCACTCCAATAAACTATTGGAATATCACAAGGGATCTCCCTCTGCACAATTACCAATATAATTTGTCACGGTTTCTATTAAATCACCTAACTCTCATTAATCTGATTTAAATATTTTTCATTTAGTTCACCCTCTCAATTTATTATTGAATTATGTAACAACGCAATCAAATCATGACATTCATCCAAATAACACAATCAACTAAATTATCAATAAATCAAAAATAAAATCTCGAAAAAAGTTAGAACATCAATATTCGAAATCATATTATAATACTATCCATCTCAGTTTTTTACATAAATAAAACCAAAATGAAAAGGACATAAAATTTGGAATAGATGATGAGAGGCAGTGACATTGAAAAACCTCCTAATATGAGAAGCACGTTGAGTCAGCTTTGTCTTCCTCTTCTTTCTCTTCCTTCTTCTTCTTTCTCTCTCTCGATATTCTCCCTTTAGGGTTTTCAAAAGTGGCTACATGAAAGTGAAGTAAATCACTTGTTAATATAGAAATCAAATATAATATGTAAACTATACAAGAAGGGGGGTTGAATTGTGTAATCTTTTCGAGGATATTAATCTTTTGAGATTTCTTGAATCTCTTTACAAAAATTCAAATG
>JANSVB020000430.1:3110117-3122654 GCA_025504935.2 Erythroxylum haughtii | reverse complement strand
TTAGGGGTATCTCCATCTTGAGTCAAATATAGCATCTTCAACAACCTTCCTCACAAACATCAAAAGTAATGATTACGGATTACAATCAATGTTTTAGCAATAGGTTCGAAATAAATAATCAAAATAACATATTAAGATCATTCATCCCAAAACCATCCAAATCAAAACCAACAACATAACAATTCGAAAAGAAATTACAACTTTAAAATGATAGAAATAGCTTAACCGTGACTTCGCGTCGATATTCCCGTTGAGCCGACGTTGGGAAATTAGCCTTCCATTTATATTTTTATGCTCCAAGAGTGGCTCATATTTTCCATTTACTGCGGCAGGCTCATGTTACCTTCCTCTCCCTTTACTGTTCACGATGGGATAAATATTACCATTTAATGTTACTACGTTTCACGCAACACACGCAGCGTTTAAGGCTGCGTTTCTGCATTACGCAACACACGCTGCGCTGCTGCATGAAACACAACACACAGTCCACCAATCAAGTTTTAGTTTCTTTTTTTGTTAAACAATTGTGCTTCAATTTTTTTTAACAAATTGAACACAAATTAAGTATTTATCTTAAGAATAGGATTGAAATCACATGGAAATACATAAGAAAATATAAGATTATTCAATCCTATTAAGAGCCTCTTTAGGTCTCTCTCACAAAGTATTCTTTATCTGCTTTCTTAGCCTCTCCAGATTCTAGTCTTTCTTTCTCTTGGAAAGATATTGTTTGAGCTTCACGTTACAAATGTATTTGCTCTCTTTCTTTCGCACTTGAGTACAGAGTTTCTCTAAGTATTGTACAATTAGATTTTCTCTCTTATATTGTGTATTCGTTATTTTTTTGTTTACGACTATAACTAATATTTATAGTCTAAGTCTTCAATTGTCTTCTTAAGAAATCTACTTCTTAAATCTTCTAAAAACTATTATTAGTTGAGTCCTGTAACAAACTCCAACTAACTAATTGACTGACGTTCTAGAATATTTTTCATTTTCATCGTCTGGTACTATGCTTCACCCAGTGTTATGCTTCCGTTTGGTGTCACACTTTTGTCTGATGTCACGCTTTCATCTGGTGTCACTAAGACGTTTTGTCGTATAAGTAAGTATTGTCTTAAGTTGACCTTGTATCGTCTTGTGTTGACCGTCTTATATTAACCTTGTATCTTCTTGTGTTAACCGTCTTATGTTAACCTTCTTATGTTGACTTTGTTTCTTCTTGTGTTGAACTTGTGTCTTCTTATGTTGACCATCTTAAGTGGACCATCTTGAGTCTTAAGTATTGTCTTAAGTTGACGATTTGTGTCACTTACATTTTTTACGCACTTAACAAACTCATCAAAACAATTCACACACCATTAAGATTATTATTATTTGATTGTCATCAAAATTAATAGAAGTGAAGTCTTCTTGACTTAACAGTTAGGGCTGTATGTAATTGACATATTATAAGTTCGATACTTAAACTAATTATAGATTATTATTTAGGGCTCGTGATTATAACTCGAGACAGAGTAATCTTCCCTTCGATAGTCTAGAACATACACCTCATTAACACATAATTGACTAGGTCAGCATTAATGATAAGAAAATTCCCCTCTTTCATAATTTGTAACTCTTTTTGTGTAATTTTGCATTATTAAGTTGGTGGTGATCAATTTGATTTCGTTTATGTTAATTTTGCAATTTAATTCCCTATCAATCCGTATTCCCATGTTTACTTTTCTGTTCAGTTTATTTTCATTTTTTAATAATCCTTTAAGCCCTAAATAACTTAGAATTAGATTAGTTCATCAACTCCTTGAGGGATCAGCACCTCAAGTTCTACAATTCACAACTTGAGAGCTTGTGGTAGTTTAAGGGCTTAAAAATTGTAAAACTTGCCCATCATCGATAGCCATCTATGTTCCATACTTATAAAGAAACATATCATTATATTTTTATTGTTATTAGTTTTTTTATATTTATATAAGGAATTATAGGTTTGTCTAATAAGGTTTAGTTTCTAATGAATTTTATTTACTATAAGTGAGGGAGGTTTGGATGTCAATTTACTTTTTAAAATTTACTAAAATTTATCTTAATTTGACTTCTGGTTTAAATTTTTTTCTTTAAACTATACTACTTAGGGTTATTATGTTGAAAATTTAAGAGGATCAGAGATAATATTCTCATTTATTCTATCCAATTGTTTTTTTATAGCTTGTACAAATCTCTGTCTTTTTGCTTAACTTGACTAGAAACTTCATATAGTTTGAATATAAAAGCTTTTATTGATTTTTTTAACAACAACCCACCAAAAATGAAATTGTAAGAAAAAGAATGGTTTTCTTTGAAGTGAGAAGCTCTTCCCTCTCTGTACCATGGCTGCCTTTGTATGACATGCCAGTAGGTTAAGGCGAGCATCAGGCTCTAGTAGGGAAGCTACATTCGTTGCCTATTCTAGAGTAGAAATGGGAACGAATCATTGTGGACTTCATTATAGGATTGCCTAAGACTCCGAGGTAGAATGATACTATATGGGTTGTAGTGGACCGATTGACTAAGTAGGCCCATTTCTTACCAGTGAGAGAGAATAACTTAATAGATCAGTTGGCCTGAAGATATGTGAATGAGGTGGTTAGATTGTATGAGGTTCTAGTGTCCATTGTATTGGACAGGAATCTCAAATTTACTTCAAGATTCTGGAAGAGCTTGTAGACTACTATAGGTACAAAGTTGAACTTCAGTACTACATTTCATCCTCAAACAGATGGATAGAGTGAGAGGATAATTAAGACTATTGAGGATATGCTTAGAGTTTGTGTATTGGAGTTTCATGGAGCTTGGGATCAGTATATAGCACTAATAGAATTTGCTTACAATAACCAATATCACAGTAGTATCAGAATGGCACCATATGAGGCACTGTATGGCAGAAAATGTCGGTCACCACTCTATTGGGATAAAGAGGGCTTAAGAATGGTTGAATCCTAGAATTGATACAAGACACGGTGGATAAGGTGAAATTGATCTGAAGCCGAATTAAAGCAGCTCAAGATAGATAGAAGAGTTATATGAATCAACATCCACGGGATATGGAGTATAGTGTCGGAGACAGTGTTTCTCAGAGTGTCACCTTGGAGAGGAGTATTGAGATTCGATAAAAAGGAAAAGTTGAGCCCTAGGTACATTGGTTCTTGTGAGATCATTGAGAGGATAGGACCTTTGGCATATAAGTTAACTTTACCAAATGAAATCTCTCAATTGCACAATGTGTTTCATGTGAGTATGCTCCGAGATACTGATTGGATCTGACACATGTGATACTGGCTCAAGAGGTTGAGGTTGCTAGTAATTTAAGCTATATTGAGGAGCCAATCAAGATTGTGGGATCTCAAATCAAGCAATTGACAAATCAAGTCATTCCATTGGTGAAAGTCCTTTAGAGGAATCACTTACTGAGGAAGCAATTTGGGAAACGGAGAAGCATATGAAGAGGCAATATCCCCACCTGTTTGAACAATCAGGTAAGAATTTTGAGGGTGAATTTTCTTTTAAGGAGTGAAGAATTGTAACATCCCATTACCCACGTTGAGGCTAGAATAGTAAATATGAGAGATTAGAAAATGCATTTCATGCTCATGCATTATATGATATGAACATACACGTAAATATTGAATTTTTACACATGAAAACCCACGTTGAGGCTAGAATAGTAAATATGAGAGATTAGAAAATGAATTTCATGCTCATGCAATATATGATATGCACATACACGTGAATATTAAATTTTTACACATGAAAATAATTTTACATGCATTCATTGACAATTTTTGGGTATAATTGTTTATAAATGTGATTATATTGAGAATTGTGGTTTTTACATTTTGAAAACTGATTTAGAGAGTGTATTTAGTGATTTAGAGATTTTGGTGAATTTTAGGAAACTTTTTGAAAATTTAGGTTTTCTTGGACTAGAAAAAATGCCAAGTAGCAAGACAATTGATAAATGATAGTAGAATTTACTGTTCAATGACAATGGAAATTTTGAAAAATGACTTTGGGATTTAATTACAAGTGTCATTAAAAATTGGGAGACAATTGGAGTAGAAATTAGATTTGATTGGACTAGTTAAATGAAAGAACCTAGTTTAAAGTTATAAGAAATGGGCATGTGGTAAGTGACAAGTATCACTTGCCAAGTCGTGCTTCCACCACTCACGACACTCTCTCCTAAGTGGTAGGCCAACCACATTTTTAATTGTCTTTCACTTATTCTTTTACTCTCACTTATTAGAATTTTTCTTCTTCCTAACTTCTACATTTTCTCCAAGTTTCTTCCTCTTCTTCATGACTTTTGCTCCTAACCATCATCAACGTTGGAGTTTGTTCTTACCTCCATTCAATATTATCATTTTGCTATCTTCTTCTTCTTCTTCTTCATCTTCACTTTGTTGTTAAAGAACCTAGCCCTACCACCTTTAGAAGATGAAGATTGTGTCATGCTTGGGAGATAGGGCTATGTGTTTTTTTTTCAATAATTGAAGCTAAATCAAGTAAGTGGCTTATAAATCTTTATGGGTAGTGTTTAATGAAGTTTTATGATGATAGTTAGAGGTTAAATGGCTTAAAGTGGTGTTTTATGTATGATGAGCATGAGTGATGAATAGTTGATGTAAATGTCTTGCTCTTATATGTGTATGATGGGTAATAATTCATGTATTATTACAGAGATGTTTTGACGTTGAATGATCATCAAAGTGGTGTTTAGATGAGTGCAGAAAATTGTTTATAAATGGGTAAATATATATGTTTTGTTTTTGGTTAATGATCAAACATAGATCTTGAATTGGTTTGTGAATGATATTGAGCTGAAATAGAGTTGAGAATGGAGAGTAAATGAAGTAGAAAGGTGAGTGCTTTGTTTTGGTGATATACGTATATGTGTTTTTACTGTTGATATATATGAGTTTCTTAGGTGTTTTTGAGATGAATTAAAAATGAGTTTTGAGTTAAGGAAAACATAAAGTAATGTGATGTTGTGCTATAAGAAGGATTGTATGAGAGGAAGATGTGTTAGGTGTGAGCTGTTGGATGTTGAAAAATCTGGAAAAATGTAGCAATAATGTTTCTATGAAAGTTCGCCGCAGCCAACTTGCAAGATTTTTCGAGTAATTTTCCTCTCGAGAAAAGTTCACCATGGTCAAATCCTTGGCTCGCCATGGCTAACTTGAAGGATTTCCTCACTGGAATCAATTTTTGGATGGAAATTAAGCACAAAATACTGTTCTAGTATAAAAACAGTCTGAAAATATTTGGGGTATAACTTTCATATTACTGAACCAAATTGAATGATCTTTATGTCATTAGAAACTTAAGAGATAGGAGAACAATTTTATAGAAGAAAGTATTGCCAAATTACTTCATTTACACAATTTTATAGAAGAAAGTATTGCCAAATTACTTCATTTACATTGTCTAAATGATCAAGAACAATAGACCCAAAAGTCTGTTTTTGGAAAAATCTGAAATGATTCATTGGTTTATCCAATTAGATTCAAAGTGTATATTTGAGGTATAAACCCTACATACAAATGCTAGTTAAGTGAGTTTTTATACTGGATTGATTTTTTGATGAGAGTAATGGAAAAATACATGGGATTGTCATGAACATGCATTGAGCATATTTTATATATTTATATATGCATTAACAAACACTTATAATTGTGCAAAAGTATGATATTTGTATATTGCTTGATATAGAGGAGCAATTGGATCGTCAACATCCAGACGTTGCTTGAACTTCGAGGCAATAGCTTCAGGAGTAATCTGTGAGTAACCTAGACTGTTTCACTCAATTAATAGTTTGTGATAGATTATATTTTAAATTAGCTTATGAATGTGATTTGATTGTGTTAATTCCGGACAATGACGGTCTGAGGCTTCTAATGCTTGAATGTGATAGTGAAGTGCTACTTGAATGTGAATGTGAATAAATAAGTGATTTCTTAACTGATTGTTGAATGTTGGAATAAGGTCCGAAGATAAATGTATTCTTAATGTGAATGTGTTAATGTGAAGCATTCTAATACATGAATGCATGAAAGATAAAGGCAGTTGTGACCGGAGTTGCCATCACAAAGAACTTAAAGCTCAGACTGTGATAAGAGCCTCTGGCTCAGTTCTGACTACACCCGGTATCCACTAAGTGATATGGAACATTATCTGATATAGCTCGATATCCACTAAGGGATATGGGCTAGTAAAAAGGCACTCAGTCACAATGATAATAATAAAGGAAAGTAAATCTCACAAACATTGCATATATATTTCAATACTTATGTTTGAATGACTAAATTGTATTGTTACCTTATGTTGAATGAGAATGTGAAATGTGATACTTTATGCATATGTAGAGATGTGAATTATATGTTACGTGTATTGATGTGATGTATGAATTGAGTTTTTAGTCAATGATGGTTACCTCATTGAATTCCTAAAATTCACTAAAAATGCATGTTAATTTTTCAAGACCGAGAGAGAACATTAGCTACTGAGAGACACTACAAGAAGTATATTCTTGTACTTTTGGGAGAAGATATGGCTCAAAGGTTGGTCAGCTAGGATCGGAAAGATTAGATATATTTTTGTGTCATTTCCTCTTTCATGTAGCATATTTTGTATTAGGATCTGATGATATACATGTATGGATATTTGAAAGATAAAATATATTTTACGTTCTGATTTATGGAATGAAATGATAAAATTTGGTTTTTAAAATAAGGTGTTTTTCCTTATGATGTCTTATAAGAGAATAAACAATGTTGACGCCATATTAAGTGAATGTTATGATGGAACGTAACAGCTCATTATTATAGGTTATGTACTGGAATGTACTCAGGGTATTCTGGTGCATACCTATGGTAGTGGTACGTTACACACACACTTAATATACTACAAAAATTTAAAAGTTAAAGAGAGGAAGAAGAACGACACATTCGATTTATACTGCTTCGACTATCAACCAAGCCTATGTCTAGTATCCAAGCATCTAACTTTAGTATTTCACTATAAGAATCTGAATATTAAATTTAACGAGCCTCTCCAAGCTCACAAGTACATAGTTTTCAAAGTTCTCTAACCATCCACACTCGAAGTGTATAACAAGCTTTTAAAAGCTCGTAAAAAATAAAATGTAAAATCAAAATCAAATTCTCAAATAACAATTTCTCTCTTAATAGAGTGATTTCACTTTTTAAGGCACAATAAGAATGATATGACTCTCAAGAATATAGATGCTGCTTAAATGTTTCGAAAGTCTGAATGTATTTGTTACTTCATAAGTATTGTTGCTCTTCTTTGAATAATCAATTTCTTCAACTAGTTGTTTCTTTCTCTTAATTTTGAGTTGACATTAGATTTTTAATATCATCTCAAGTGGAACAAAAATTTCTAGAGCTAAATGTTCAAAAAGGTAAGATCTTCCCAGATGTTAATAAGGGAAGTCTACTAAGGTTCTTGCAAAAAAAGAAGTAATTTTCCTATAAATTTATTTCCTTTTAAAAAATATCATTATCTGTACAAGGAAATAAATCCAATATGAATTTTGAAATATTATATGGCTATCATCAAAATTGTGTAAAAAAATTTGCAATATTCTTTAAAAAGGATGATATCCTTCTAAAACAAAAGAATCATGTTAATTGATAAGAGCTTGTTAATTGATATGATCCTACTAGGAGCCTGTTAATGCTCAAAATGACAGGAGCTTGTTAATCGATAGGTGCCTACTAGAGCTCAAAAAGAAATGAACATATTAATAGGAGCCTATTAATTGTTTCAAAAATGAAAGGAACCTCTTACGATATAAAACAAAAAGAGCCTATTGTAAAAGTGAAGGAGCCTCTTATGAGTTGAAAACACAAACACTATAATGCAAAAATTAAAAAAGTTAAAAGAGAGAGTGACATAGTTGATTTATACTAGTTCGACTTATAATAAAGCCTACGCCCAATCCTCAAGTATTCAACTTGAGTATTTCACTATAAAATCCAAGTAGTAAATTTTCACATGCCTCTCCAAGCTCACAAGTACATATTTTTTAAGGTTCTACAACCTTCCACATTTGTAGTGTTTAACAAACCTCTATCAGTTCTCAACAAGAAATCTATAAAGGATTTAACTGTCTCTCTCAATAGAGTGATTCACTTTCTAAGGCACAAAGAGTTTTATATAACTGTCAAGAATATTGATTCTACTAAGGTATTTCGCAAGTCTCATGTATGTCACAAATGCAGTGGCTCTTCCTTAAGCAAACATTTTCTTCAACTAGCCATTGCTTAATCTTTGATATCATCTTTGTTGAAATCTTTAATATTTAGACATTAAGAAAACTGTTTTGTCAAGGCTTTCAAAGCTAATTACTCGAATTAGTAAGATTCTTCCAGATGTCGTGGAACCATTTCTAATTAGGTAAGTTCATAAAGAAGGTTCTTGTAAGAAAGGAACCAATTATCCTATGATTTTATTCTCTTTTAAGAATTATACCATTTCCTATATAAGGAAATAAATCCTGCTTGAATTTTAAAACATTATAAAGTTATCATCAATGTAGATTTATATATAAGGATTGACCTTAATGTGGAAGCGGTTGATCAATTCTCTGTTTGATAATCCACATTTCACAGTTAGCTACTAGAGTCATCATTAATCCACGTCTCAAACTCTAAACCTTGATGGTGTGTTTCACGTGAAAAGAATGAGAGAGTTTTTCTCTTTTATTGCAAATGAACGTTTTTATTCCACTCCTTGAATTCTCCTTTTATATGAGAATAAACATAACTGACAAAGGTTATGTTATATGACTGTTCATCTTGTGTCCTTTCATGTTGTCTAACTTCTAACAACTCCCACTCGACCACATAAGCCACGAGTTACATCCTCTCTCTAAAATTTCATGTATCATACTGAGAATAGGGCGTGTGAAGTAAATCACTTGTTAATATAAAAATCCAACATAATATGTAAACTACACAAGAAGGGGGGTTGAATTGTGTAATCTTTTCGAGGATATTAATCTTTTGAGATTTCTTGAATCTCTTTATAAAAATTCAAATGATTACAAAAAAACACTTTGTTAAAGTTGATAAGCAATGCAATCGCAAGTAATATTATCTACTCATCTAACACAAGAAAATTAAAAGATAAGGGTTAGAGAATAGACGTCGTGATTTTATATTGGTTCACCCCAAACCTTGGGCTATGTCCAGTCCCTAGAGCATTTATGAGATTTCACTATACTCTTTCAACTTTACAAGTATTCTTTCACACGTGGAGCCTCTTCAGGTCTCTCACACAAGTATTCTTTATCAGCTATATTAGCCTCTCCAGGCTTTAGCCTTCCCTTCTCTCTAAGCAAAGTATTTTGAGCTTTCACATTACAGTTGTGTTTGCTCACTTCTTTTGCTCTCTGAATACAGAATTTTTGCTAATATCAAAATGTTCACAAGTAATTCTCTATCGGTTTCTCTGTATGTATTCGTATGTGTGTATCTATAGTTTTCGACTCGAACTCATATTTGTAGCCTAAGTCTCTAACCATCTTCTTAATAACTGCTTCTTGAATCTTCTAGAAATAGTTATTAGTTGAGTCCTGTAACTAACTCAAAACAATTAACTAACTATCGTTCTAGCATAACTTCCTTTTGTATCGTCTGGAATAACTTTTTTCTGTTACTATATTTCGTCTGTTATTCTGCTTCATCTTATGTTGCACTTCGTCTCATGTTACACTTCGTCTCATATTGCGACTTCGTCTTATGTTGCGCTCCATCTTATGTTGCGCTCCGTCTTATGTTGTCGCGCTTCGTCTTATGTTTCGACTTCGTCTTACCCTTCGACTTTGTCTTATGCTTCGACTTCATCTTATGCTCCAACTTTGTCTTACATTGAACTTCATCTTATATTGCCTAAGTGTTACTTGCACTTAACTGCACACTTAACAAACTCATTAAAACAGTTCATACATTTCTAAGATTATTATTATTTGATTGTCATCAAAATTAATAGTAGTGAAGTCCTCTTGACTTAACAGAAAGCTCCATTTTCTCTACCTCTTTATGCTCTTTTTATACTTCTTTATGTTTTAGGTAACCCTAGGGTGTTTTCGAGGTCCGAAAGGTCCAAAAAATTCCTTGAAACATGAAGTTCATGAGTGTCTATGTATCTGCCCGACGCAGGCCATGATCATGGCTCACATCTAAGCCTTCTATTATGATCATGACTTGCTTCTTTCACGATCGTGGCATGCGGGCCACGATCATTGGCCAAACCTAGAGCTTCTGTCACGATCCGTTGTTTTAGCCTGAACGTCTCCAAAACTCCTCCATTCTTTGATGTTGACCTTGAAACACTAGCAAACCCATCAAGATACCTCAAAAATATAATATTTAAGCTCAAAAGCGTGTATTAACCCTTAGAAAACTTAAAATACAAATAATTAATAAACTAACACAATTCGAACCTAAACACATACTAAAAGATTAAATTAACCACTAAACACATATCAAACTATGCCCTAAAACGCGATACAATTTACACTTATTAATGGGCTACGTTGCTTGAAAAATTTTTAAAAAGCCTAAACCCAACCTAATGTCTAACCTGAAGCTTAGTTAACTTAGGTTAGACACATTGACTTTAAGTCACGTTAGGCTGGATTTAGCTGAACTAGACAAGTTTTGCTATTCTTAGTTAGTGCTAAGTTGGAGAAGTTTTAGAGTGATTTTAGATGAACACAATTTGAAAATTACTTGTTTCCCTCCCTTTTCCACCATAGTGCACTCTACTTCATGGGACAATTTGCCACATAAAGAACACGGGCCAAATAGGTATCCATATTCCACAACATAACCCAAACACAGGCTCATATTTAATAGATGAACTCTTATATATAAATTGAAGGAGCTACTAATCCAATATGAGTGCAATATAATATCATCTTCTTGACTTATTTTGGTGGTGATTTTTACCAAAAGTTTTAAAGAGAACTATTAAGCAACATAGTCCCATATTGGTCAACTTTTTAGGATTTTTTTAAGTTAACAAAGAGAGAGACATATAATAAATAAAGAGATTTTTTTGGGAGGCCGAAGAGTGGTAGGAGCGAAGGACGGCTAGAGGACAAGAGGATGGACAAAGCAATCAAGAGCACATCAAGAAGGAAGTAACTATGAGAAAAGAAAGAATCTTTATCAAAATACAATTATGAACATAATAAGATCCATAAAAACTCAATGCTAATCTTACTTTCTTAATTGTTTATTACCAGTTTCCTTTATTTTTAATGAACTAAACTGAGATAAATCTAGGAGGGATGAACATTATGACCTATTATCTTAATTTGATTTCTTTATAAAATGAAAAATCTAACTTTTCTTTTAGAATTATTTACGAGTATATATTGTGTTAAATTGAAGTAACATACAAAAAAGATTCAATTTTGGATTTCATAAATAGGGATTGAGAAATCATATGTATTGAATAGATTATAACATGAATAATGGCATTTACATTAAGTTCTATAGATAGGACTACTTAAATCTTCAAGATTACAGTTAAATCTATCAAGAAAATTCATAATAAAAATTTATACATTCTTAGGGGTTTTTATTAAAAAGATATTTTGGTCAATCAAGTTAAGGATATAATCTATATTGCTTGAAAAAGATTATACCTGTAACTTCAGAATTGTTACTAGTCTAAAAATGTGATATTCTATTTTTCGGTATATGCTTAGGGTTTAACCCTAGATTAAGTATTGCATATACATGCATAACATTAGCATTCATACACGAATTGATATTTATACACATTACAAAGATAGCATATGCACTTAATTTACTTATCCCGATATATGAAAGAAGTTAAGTGAACATGATGTGAATTATGAATTAATATGTCTTGAATTTTGGTATGATTGGATTTCAATTAGTAAATTGAAATTAAATGTTATTGATTGATAGATTAATGAATTAAATGTACATTTGGTTTAGAAAAAAAAGCCAAGTGGTAAGAAAAAAATTGATATATGAAAATTAGGATGATTAGGCCTAAAATTGAGTGACATTTGGCATACTTAAATGTGTGACAAATGGATTATTAATTAAATGACAATTAGACCAATTATTATCTAACATGTGGACAAATCTTGGAATGACATGTAGACTGATTTAGTAGGGGCAAATGGCAACCTAATATGTGGATTAGTGGTAGCTGATTAATTAGACAAATGTATTACATTCCTTAAGACATATGGTGAGTTTAAAAGTTAACACCTAGCATAATGATGGAGCAAATTCTAGCAGCAATGTTTCTGCTAATTCCCTCACCTTTCTCCACCGAAATTGCTTCAAATTTTCTTTGTATTTTAGTTTGAACCCTAAAAAACCACACCAAAGTCCTACACCAAATAGCCAAGAAATTTGTTCAAAGTTGTCTTCACTTTGCTGTCCAAAAAAGTAAAAGAACAAAATAGCTTAGTTTCACCTTGGA
>JANSVB020000430.1:3094935-3110017 GCA_025504935.2 Erythroxylum haughtii | reverse complement strand
GTTTAACCCTAAATTAAGTATTGCATATACATGTATAACATTAGCATTCATACACGAATTGATATTTGTACATATTACAAAGATAGCATATGCATTCAGTTGACTTATCATGGGGTATGAAAGAAGTTAAGTGAACATGATTTGAATTATGAATTAATATGTTTTAAATTTTGGTATGATTAGATTTCAATTAGTAAATTGGAATTAAATGTTATTGATTGAGAGATTAATGAATTAAATGTACATTTGATCTAGAAAAAAATGCCAAATGATAAGAAAAAATTGATATATGGAAATTAGGATGATTAAGCCTAAAATTGAGTGACATTTGGCATAGTTAAATGTGTGACAAATGAACTAGTAATTAAATGACTATTGGACCAATTATTATGTGACATGTGGACAAATCTTGGAATGACATATGGACTGATTTATTAGGGGACAAATGGCAACCTAATATGTGGATTAATGGCAGCTAATTAATTATCCAAATGTATTACATGCCTTAAGACATATGGTGAGTTTAGAAGTTGATGCCTAGCATGATGATGGAGCAAATTCCAACAGTAATGTTTCTACTAATTCTGACACCTTTCTCCACTGAAATTGCTTCAAATTTTCTTTGTATTTTGGTCTTAACCCTAACTAAAGTTCTGCATGAAAACTACACCTAAGTACTACACCAAATAGCCAAGAAATCTGTTCAAAGCTAT
Organism: Erythroxylum haughtii; assembly: GCA_025504935.2. Taxonomy (NCBI): domain Eukaryota; kingdom Viridiplantae; phylum Streptophyta; class Magnoliopsida; order Malpighiales; family Erythroxylaceae; genus Erythroxylum; species Erythroxylum haughtii. Next base: position 3,109,304 of record JANSVB020000430.1, on the reverse strand, counting down.
CTTCACCTTGCTGTAAAAAAAATAGCTCATTTTCACCTTGGAATTGTGTTGATTTTTGCTTACTTGGGAGTATCGTTTAATCTAAACTTTTATGTTAAATGGGAAGCTTAATAGGTAACTAACAATCTGAGTTTTGTGTCATGTCAAATGATATAAGAATGATGTTTGAATTGGAATGAAATGCATATGATATTATTGAAGATATGTGCCAGAAAAATGTTACATGAACTTGGAAGTTTTTCTATTTTGATTTTAATGTATAAAGAAGGTGGATTTATGCCTAAGAAAGTTATTAGAAGAGTGTTCTTGAATTGAGAAAGAATTAGACCAATATGCATGAAAATGAAGGATAAATTTATGGTTTAATTTTTAATGCATGAAAGACTAGGATTTATGAGCTGTTAACTGAATAATTTTAAACTGGAATTGGAGAGGTTATTGCTGAGGAATTGGAGTATGATTCATGCCTAATAGAGGTATAATTGATGAACTATAAAGAGGTTGTTTTAACTTTGGTATAAAGTGTAAAACAAAATTTGGAAAATTAGATCTGTAGGTCAAAATTCTGGTTCCAATTTCATCTTCCTCTTTCGACATATTTTACAAATCTTTAAGGCGTGAATTTGAAGAAACTCGAAAAATGACAGTTCTAGACCTAGGTCTTATCTTGACCTCTGTGAAATTGGCTTGATTAAATAATGACTAGATCTTGAGCTATGCCTTTTTTTCCTAATACTGCCTGTAACAGACCCCTGTGCAGGAACCTTATATTATTTCCTAATTTTGGGCACTTTGGAGCTCAAATTAGTCAAAGTATAAAACATGAAAAATGATTATTTATGTCTTATTAATGTTTCTATGAAACAGTTTGGCCAGAAGATATCTTGACAAGTTTATGTAGTCAATTGAAGTCATAACTTAAAGAAGGGACTATTTTGGATATGTTGAGTTCAAACTGGAAATTCTAATTTATTAAAGGAATAAGTAAGTTCTTTTAATGAAAATATGATCTTTAGGACATGAATAATGTGTATAAGGTATGGATGAATGAGTATTGAAGAAAATAGGGTATTTATGAATGAGAATTGGGTGAATGTATAAGTATATGTTGTTGGAAAATTTTTGATGAATGTATAGATTTAGCTTGCTAAAATTTCAGATGTAAGGTGACCAATTGTGTGTGCATTATAAGAAGCTTTTTGATCATGGAAATTTTTAAGGATAAGTGTAAAGTATGACTGATGAAGTTGGAGTAAATCAAGTTATTTTAAAGGGACAAACCTGATTGCAAAATGGTAGTATACAAAGTATGATGTTGAATGGTTAAGAAAGTTGAAGAAGGTTACATACCCAGGAAAGTCAATTGAGCATACATTGAATATGACATATATATGCACAAATGAATATGTATTTGATTGATCGACTTTGTAATGTGAATTATGGATGAATTGTATGATTTTAAATGCTCAAGTTAGACTTCATTCAGATATTGCCGGACCATTTAGGCAATAACATAAATTGGAGCGGATTGTGAGTTAACCTAGGTGATCTTCCTAGGATTGATTTATTCTGTTTAACTTCCAATTATTGAAATTTTTGTGAATTGTATGTGAATTTCGGACTTTAATGGTCTGATGAGTTTGATATTCGAGAATATATTAGAAGTGTTCTATTCGCATATGAAATTTGAATGATATCTTTTAGCAGCTGAATTTTGAATGATTTTAGAATACTCAATGAAAGTTGAATACCAGATTGAGGTCCAATGAATATAAGATTCTGTCTGTGCATCATAAGTGAATGTTATTCATGGCATATTATGTTATTTGATGCATTTCATAAAATGCATATTCAAATAAAGGCATTGTGATTGGAGTAGCCAGTATAAAAGAGCTTTAAACTCATAATTCTGTGCGTAGAGCTTTGCTCTGTGATTTCTATATCTGACTGAGCCCAATGGGTTAGTTTCTGTATATGTATCTGAAAAGCGCTTGGTTACAACAAATAATAACGAATCTGGAGTCTCATATGCATCTGCATTTGTATATTTATGCTTATGAACTATATGATTATGAAATATTTTCTAAAATTGTGATGATAAAGTGATATGCTATGATAATGTGATTGATTGGGTTATACATGTTCTGAAAGAATGTACGTGAAAAGTGTGTCATTCATTATGTCTTATTGAGATGGAAAATGTTTGTGAAATTGGTTGGTTGTATGATATTTGTGTATTTGACTTGAGTGAGATCATCAATGATGATTCACTCATTGAGTTCACGAAATTCATAAAAAATTTCAACGTGACTTTTTAGATATGAGACAAGAGACCTAGTTCTTAAGATTTTCTAGAGGAACATTTTGGATTAAGATATGGCTCAAAGGTCTGTCAGCTAACATCAGAAGAGTTTAGATTGTACTTTGTAGTTTCTTTGACATATAAAACTTTTATATAAAGGATTGTAAACTTTCTTATGTTTGATAATGTAAATATTTGTTTCAATAACTACAATGTAAACTTTTGTCAATGAATGAAATGAAATGTTGAGGTTTTAAGTATTATATATTCTTTATGATGCCATTTAAGAGATTATGTTTGCTCTAATATACCATTATCATAGGATATGTAGTTGAATATCTTCTCGATGTTCGGGTATATACTCTATGATAATAGGGTGTTACAAAAAAACTAGGATTAGTCATTAAATTCAAATAAATTCAAGAACATGAAAATTTTAGAGGGATTCTTTATTTAGATCTTATTTTAGGTACCAATCTTAGTTTGAGTTTGCAAACTCATTTAGTTAAATCCCTTATTTTAGTTATCAATCCTAGTTTGGTTTATCTAAATTCTATTTGAGCTTTGTAGATTTTGTTTTGTTTCCTTTATTCAATATTTTCTCAATTTTTAGACTTTTCAAAACCTTTAAAATTATTGAAAAAGTATGTATTCAATTGTCTCGTTTCCTTTAACATAAGACTTTCACCTCAGGTTAAAAGCCCCATGATTTTAAATTCTCATGTGTTCCTAATATTTTCCAAGCTTATTCAAATCCTCTTTTCAAATCAAGCTTTCTTTAAATTTTGTGCTCTCCTTAATTTTAGGCTACAGAGGACGTGATAATTCTCTTTCTTTTTAAAACATAACTTTGGAATTCCCTTTTTAAATCAAATCTCGGTTATTAATCCTTCCAAAGCAATAAAAAGACATGAAATATTTTTTAAAAAATTTATTTTTTGCTTCTCAATTTCGTTAAACCATTGAGAACTCAATCTTTGAGTGTTTTTTTAATGTCTAAATAAGTCTTCCAATTGCATCTTTCCTTTGCCTTTGTTTGTCTATTTTTTAAATATGTCTGTAAATCAAATTTATGTCTTTCAAGATTCAATCCATTTATTTTACATTTGAAATATTGTTCTATTTTTTCAATCTTTTCTCTTTAAATTTGTAAAATCATTTAGGGATCTAGTTAATAGCTTAGAGGGATGAGGTGGAGCCTTCATTCTACAGTCGATTTTAGAATTTTTAAAATTTATAGTTTCCTTTTTAAAAAGTTATTCTCTATCTTTCTTTAATAAAATAGGGAACTTTGTAATTTTTATCTGAAAGTATATTGTAAATTATCCTTCTTTATTAAGCAACCAAAAACATAAACGTCACTTGATTATAAATTTTGGTCTCAATTCAGTTTACATGTGTGATTATAACTTGGCGCATTATTCTTGAAATTAATTTATTAATTAGTGAATCTCACATCTTTTTCAAATTTTGATAAAATAAAACAAGGAAAGAGTAAAGAATTCCAAGCGAGCTCAACTTTCTGAATGTTGGGAAACTTCAAATCGACCCAAATATTATGTTATCTCAACACATAAAAGGAACACACAATTAAAACCCACAAAGTTACATCCTTATTCACCAAACCATAGACAAGCAGTGGGAGCCGTAGCATAGTAAGATAAAATAAAAGGCATTTAACATTGAAGCCACAATATTATAGTTCTAGGAAAAGGTCACCATAGAGGATAGACACTACTTAAGCATACTCCTCGGGGTTCTGGAGAAGATAGGCTGCCACTGCATTGAAAAGTCCAATGGTCTTTTCCTTGCTAACCTTGATTTCTTCTTCTGTGGGTTTAACATCTCCCTTGGCAGTGTATGTTGCTTTAATCTTGATCGAGCTGCCCCCATCAGGATAAGGAGTGAACTGGACTTCGTAAGCAATGCTTTCAAGCTTTCCCACGAGATCTTCGCCTTCCAGGTAAGCATAAGAGTATGAGAAACTATCTGGATCGACAGCATCAATTCGGTTCTTTACAACCTTCAATTGTTCACCTGTAAGAAAATGAGCACGTAATGTAATAAAATGAAACACTATAGCCATGAATATTCACGCTTCCAACGTACTAAAAGAAAAGGTGGGTGCTTGCCTTCTTGTATGGCGATCCGTGTAATGGTGCCAGAACCTCCATCACCTTGGATATATTCAACACTTTTAACTCCTGGATTCAGCTTCTTGATAAGGTTCTTGAAATCTAAAACCATAGATCTGAACAGTTTTGCTGGGGGCACAGCCACAGTGAATTCAATATCGGAAGTGGAGACAACCATTGTATATACCCCAAGTTTAGAACTCGTAGATAATATGTAAAACTTGGTACTTCTGGCGTTGATAATGTAGCTGAGAGACTCAAATTTGATAATGAAGATAGTGTACATGGGGTAGATATTTATAGTTGGATAACCTTTCAATATTATTGTTCTTGATTTGTTCCAAAGCATGTCATTTTCAAGTTTATATCAAAAGTGTTTAAGTTTTAATATTGTGATTTAAATCACCTTTTCTTGATTGGAAAAGAATCCTACAACGATACAAGGAGAAACCTGTTCTTGTTTTGCATATTTAAATTGCGAGGACCAAGTAATCATATCATTATACTCTTACCTTCGTCTCATTGAAGCTTCCGAGTTCCGAACCATGAAACAGGCCGGCCAACGACCATATCCTCTACTTACTGCGTAGACCAGCCGGCCAACGACCATCAATGTCAGTATTATAGCTTCAGTAAAGATTTTTGGTTGCCGGATTAAACTTCTTCCATGAAATTGTAAAATTTAACTGTTTTGCCCCTTTGCCCATTGTCAAGTCGTGCATTAATTAACTTCAACGATTCCTTTGTATCTTCTCTTTGGTGAAGCGTATTATAGTGAAAATTTTACAACATCATGCATATAGGTGATGTTGGCTTCATACTTGGGAGAAGTTCTTTAATATTTTAGAGGCTGTTAACAAAACAGAACAAGTAATGTATCATAATAACTGAATATACATAAATTACAAGTTTGCTTTGTACTTGAGGATCCTGAATTATCCTGCTAAAGTCATACTAAGAGATAACTTAAAAGTGGTTATCTAAAGGACAGGCCTTGAGTTATTTGGTACCCATATAAGGGGTTTATTTTCTCTGCTAGCATACATGTAACCAGTATTAAGTCCATCTCCTAATATTCCTCTGTTAGTATCAGAGCCATAGGTTGTTTGATATATGGGCTAGAAACCTTAACATCAATTGGACTGTTGTCTTAAGGCTCTCAAGGATTCGAGGATTAACTAAAGCCGTTTACCCTTGAGCATGGTGTAGGTGTAACAACGCTCTATATCAATGAAAAGAGAAAGACTATTGATAGTAAGAGTTAGTAGGGAAGTCTATAAAATATGAGTACATCTACAACCTCTATAACAGTTCTTGTTAGTCTTTCTTCTACTTCTTCACTTATTTATCTTCGGTCCTCTGTGAAAAGAACTCTCTCTAACAAGATCGAGAATCCACTGAAAGAACTCATCTCCTAAAGAAGCAAGAATCTATGATACACAAATGTCATTGCTCGGTCTGTAGAGTGTTTATCACCAAACCTATTCTTTTAATAAAAGTATTTGGTCTTTGATATCTACCTGGAGACCACAATCTAAAGAAATGATTCAAACTTCCAAGTTGGATTATTGTGACCTTTCAACTACTTCAGTAGAATAATTTGTTACTCTAAAATTTCCCTCTGAACTAATATCCGTTTAGAAAGAAGGAGGGTACACTCATCTCCATATAGGAGTGGTTAGACTAATTTTTACCCTTTATGGTAGAAAGGGCATTACAGCTATTACTAGAATATCCTTGTTGAATACATCATATACAAAGTATTAAAATACTCTTCTTAGCACTCCCTTTACCATCCTTATCTATGGAAGTGTCATATTAACAATAGCACCCGGCTTCAACGTTAAATTAAATTAAATATCCATCTCTACCAAGTTGAAGGGCTAAATCCATATTACAGGTGTTGAACAAGATCACACAACCATCATGGCTACCTACATCACCAAATTATTTGTCATTTATAGAACCATTATCTAAATCTACATTTCCCAAACCCTACCATTAATGCTTTATATATAGTGGCAGACAAATCCCATGGAGATACTACTATCATCTAGATCCCCAAACAACTTCCTACTACAAAGCTAAAGGAAATCATACCTCTAGAGTTGATAACCAATTACGAAAAGGAATTCCATTCTCCTCATCGTCAGGCTATCAATATGACTACCCCACCATTCTATAGACACCCTGAAGATGGCTCTGTCAAATCAATTTATAAAAGGACTAGGCAAGAAAATTCTCAATCTACTAGACAAATCTTGATAATTTCTTATCATTTTCTTATAAAGAAATAAATAGCAACCCTCTAATTCACTCTACCTAAGCAAATGGGACATACTCTTATGTTAATCAAATAAATGGCCATTTCTTTTGGGATATGGATCGATCTATGTGTCATCTAAATTGTAAATGTTGTGAAGATGATACTTTAGATATAGATTCTGAATAAGAAGATTATTATACTCAAAGGACCAAAAGAAAGCACAAATGTAGACCCTAACAACATCCCTAAGCACAGAGATGGTTTAGGAGTGATGAAAATGACTATAAGTCCTAGATTGGCATAAAAAATCTTAGGCTAAGGCCAACAACCTTCCTTTAACTTCTATAAGAAGTAAGATATAGTCATCTCTTAACTTCATCTCAACCTGATCTAGTCATCCCAACTATTTCAGAAAAATTATGGACCTGATTCCCTGTTTAATGACAAAGCCATCAAAATAGTATAATAAAGAGTTTCCTCCTTTAAGAAGAAAGACAACTGAGATGACTAGGGTGACAACTCGACCATATTTTATACATACACAAGAATGCTTATAAGGAATTTATTCACCAGTGAGTCCTATAGAAGAAGTACTAAAATGGTAGATTGAAAACATAGTTTCCTAAAAAATAAAAGTTATATATCAAGATAGATTCAGTATCATTCCAAATTCAAAAGCTATACCAAAAGTTGCTTCATCAAGCATAGTGGGTTGATTCAAACTTTAAAAAAAATTATAGAAAAGCACTATTATGACCCATAATTTTCAAAGAAAGAAAAAAATTGTTTAAAATTTATGAAGAATAAAAAAAGAGTAAGATTGATAAGTGTTTGATTGAATATATATTTACTCCCAATGCTTAGTGATTAATGTTAAGTTGTGCTTAAGATACTTATTTTGGTTCATATTTTATTTTAGGTACAAGTTGGAGGAACAAGAATCACAATGAGGCAAAAAGTTATCTTTTTTTTCATTCTATTAATTTTCAATCTTATTATCCTTCATGGAAGAAAAGGAGATGAGTTATGGTGAAAACAGGACAAAGATTACCAAAAAGAAGTTACTGCAACTTACATTGTGGTGTATGGGAGCTTGTAAGTCATTGAAACCGTGTAAAAGCTTAAAGACAACATTGTAATCACCATTACAACCTGCATAGTAATATGTGGACTTACGCAGCCACATAAGTGAGCTATATAGTCGTGTGTGGGCTATACGATTGTGTAAGTAGTAATATAGCTTACTATGAACTTGTATGTACATAATTTCTAGTAAAATTGATATACACTATCATTTACACACCTATGTAGTTGATCTTGTATTATTAAGAAACCCTAATTTTAAGTATAAATGGGAATTTAAGAGGCCAAAGTGGGGATAAAGATATTAGAAATGAGGAAGATTCCTTCCATTGGAGAGCTATAAGGAGCTAAAATTCATCGTTCCAGTACAATAGGGATATAAGGACTGATGAACATGTTTAGGCATTGATTAATCTAGTGATGTTGTTCTTTAACTCTCCTGTAGAATTTATTATGTTATTCTATAACTAATGTTTTGGGATTTATATATGAATGATTTAGATACTCTAAATAGATTATTCATATATGAACTCATTGTCATAATCTAGATTGCAATACATAATCATTGAAACTTTAATTTGCTTATGATAAAATGATTTTGCATCATTAAGGATAATATAGCATAGTATAAATGACCCAAGTTTATATGTTTATTTCCTAGATTAACCTGTTTTCTTATTTCATAAGGTAGTTATCTCGCTAAATCTAGAGAGTTTATTATAGGTTGTCTAATAGCTAGATCTAATTAAAGATCTTGTTTTAATAAGATAAAACAAAAAGGAAAACTGGGATTAATAGATCTTGTTGTTAACATATGATTAATCGTTTCAAAGAGAGGTACAACAACAACATGACGATTGATTTTGCATATTCATGCGAAGGTCGAAATTGAATCATAAACTGAATTCAAAACTTATTGATTAATCTCAACAATTTTGTACTGTTTGATTTCATTTATCTTCTATAGTTTATTTTTACATTATTTTGTTAATTGTATTCAACCAAACGGCCCTCCCCCTTAATCCTAAACAATGATTTATTCATTACAAAAGCTAAACACACATTCTTTTTGGATACAATCCTTTCTTACCACCACTAAAAATTTAGTTATGCAAAGTTAGGTTTATTTTCTAGCGTATTCGACACAACAAGAATTTTGGCATCATTTTCAGGGAGTAAATTGATTTTTTTTATATTTATTGTATATATATTTATAATTACTTTTTACAGTTATTTCTTGATCTTTTTATGTTTGTTAGTATTTATGTATAGAAGTGACTAGATTTCCTCATCAAGTCCTTGTATAATTTGATCTTAAGATTTAAAGGATATTGTAAAGGTTGCATAGGGAAAACATAGCAAATCTAGAAACAGAGCAAAGAATTGATATAGAAGAGCTATGGCCAATTAAAAAACTCTAAAAGGGTTGACTACCCCAAATTCGAATAAAAGGCCTTTACGCATTACTTTTCCAAACTTTACTAAACTTATTACTTTTGAGCTTAAGTCCGGCTTAATCCATCTTGTGCATAATTTTCATGGTCTTATAGATGAGGATGCTCATGAGCATCCCAAGGAGCTCGATGTGGTTTGTCTTAATATGGAACCTCCAAGGGGTGACAAAGGAGCAAATTATGTTGAGAACCTTCCCATTTTCACTGAAGGTTACCACAAAATATTAGCCTTTTGATTTTTCCTTCAAATAGTGTAAGCACACGGATCAAAATGAAGAGGCTATTTTTAAAGAAGTACTTTTCAACATCAATTATAAGCGGCATAAGGAAAAAGGTTTGAAGGATAAAATAACAGCATAGAGAATCTCTTTATAAGTATTGGGAATGCTTCAAGAAGTCATATGTTATCCAATACTTCTACAAATGATTATTGCCTACAGATAGGAGCTTGTTAGATGAAGTAAATGGTAGAAAACTACGTAAAATAACTTACATGGAGGCTAGAACTTTAATCGACTGTATAGTGGCAAACATTCAAAATTTTAACATCTGTAACGATGTTTGTGGGATAAATGAAGTAAACAATTCATCCATAGAAAATCATCTAGATGAACTAACATCTTTTGTCAAACAAACTATGTTATGGCAAACATAAATGAAAGCTTGAGATATATGTGCAAATGCAAACCATCTAACAAATAGGTGTCCAATGCTATAAGAAAGAAACATGGAGTATGTCAATGCAGCAAGGGAAAATTTTCCCATCAATGTAGCATCCCGTTACCCATGGTAGGGCTAAAGGGCTAGAATTGTGAATTATGAGAATTTCTGAGAAATTAGGAAAATGCACCTCATGCATGAATTAATGGTGACATGCACATTTTTGCACATTAATATGATTGTACATGCATTCATGACATTTTCGGGTATAATTGAATTGTTAATGTGATTAAAATGTGATTTGGCAAATTTGGTGATATTTCGAGTATTTTAGAATTTTTGGTAAATTTTTGGACTAAAGAAAATATTGAAATTTGGACCAATTATAGTGTAACACGTGAACTGAGTAACTGGAGGACAAATAGCATATGTATATGTGTGTCACGTGGCAATATAAATAGTGGCAATTGATGGGAGACACGTGTATATCATGCAAAGAACCCACATATTTTAGGGTTGGAATTATTTAAAGATTATGATTGTACTATGGACTACCATCCGGGTAAGGCTAATGTTATAGCTGATGCCTTGAGTCAAAAGACCTTCTCAGCATTATCACTTAAGCAGAATGGATGGAAACTGGGATCTGATGGAGCTTTGATGGCTCAATTAAAAGCAAGGCCTACTTTGAGACGAGATTTGTGACACTCAAAGAACTCATGATAAGTTACAATAACTTATCTTGGCTACTCAGGAAGGTAAACAGTCAGATTTTTCTATGCAAGGTGATGGTGAATTGTATCATATAAGGATCGACTGTGTGTGCCAACTTATGATGAATTGAAGAAGAAGCTATTTTTTTAGGCTCATAATACAGTATTTACTATACATCTGGGTGGAAACAAGATGTATCAAGATTTGAAGCAGTATTACTGGTGGTTAGGTATGAAACAGGATATTGTAGATTATGTAGCAAAATGTCTGACATGCCAGCAGGTTAAAGCTGAGTATCAGGTCCCATCTAATTTTTTACATCCTATTTTTATTCCTCAATGGAAATGGGACAACATTACCATAGATTTTATCACTGAACTTCCTCTCACTCAAAGGAAGCATGATGTTGGATGGGTGATTGTAGATAAGTTCACCAAATCTACTCATTTTTTGCCTCTTCGTCCTGACTATTCTTTGAATAGACTTGCAGATTTGTATGTAAATGAGATAGTGAGACTGCATGGAGTAACATTGTGTATCATTTCAGATCATGATCCTTGTTTTACTTTAAGATTCTAAAAAAGTTTACAGAAGAATCTTGGAACTCAGGTTAAGTTTAGTACTGCTTTCCATCCCTAGACAAATGGACAATCTGAACGAGTTATACAGATATTGGAAGATATGTTGTGAGGATGTGTGCTAGAGTTTCTCGGGAGTTGGGATAACTATCTAACTCTGATGGAGTTTTCTTACAATAATAGTTATCAGACGAGCATTAGCATGGCACCTTATGAAGCGTTGTACGGTAGGAAGTGTAGAACTTCGATATGTTAGATTGAGTTAAGTGAAAACAAGATGATCGGGCTAAAAATTGTGAAAGATACTAAAGAAAAGATTTAGATTATTCAACAAAGATTGAAAGCTTCTAGTGATAGGCAGAAGTCTTATGCTAATCTAAAAAGGAAAGATATTGAGTATCAAGTGGATGATAAGGTGTTTTTGAAAGTGTCACCATGGAAACACATACTTCGGTTCGGAAAGAAGGGTAAGCTTAGTCCGCGATTCATCTGTCCTTATGAAATTCTGAAAAGAATTGGACCAGTGGCTTATTACCTAGCTCTTCCTGAAGAATTGGCCAGCTTACATGATGTGTTTCATGATTCTATGCTAAGAAGATATCGATCTGATGTGACACATAAAATTCTAGTGCAAGAAATTCAGGTACAACTAGATTTGTCATATGAAGAAGGGTCGGTTTCTATCTTAGCCAGAGAAGTTAAACAACTCAGGAACAAGTCAGTGCCTTTGGTAAAAGTACTCTGGAAACATCATGGACTTGAGGAAGCAACATGGGAACCTGAAGAATCCATGAAAGCTCAGTATCTGAAACTATTCAGATCAGGTGTGGATTTCAAGGACGAAATTTCTTAAAGAGGGAAGAAATATAACAACCCGTACTAGGGGTTAGAATATTAAGGAAATTTAGTACATTTTATACTTTGCATATGTGAATATTTGTTTATTTGTGCATAAGCATTTTGGACACATAAAATTATTGTGCATGCATTCATGACAGTTTTCGAGTATAATTGAGTTATTGAATGTGATTAAAAAAGTGATTTGGTCATTTTGGTGTAATTGAGAGATATGGGTTATACAACTTGAATGTATAATCATGCTCTAGCCAAATTTTCAAATGTACATAATCTGTGATATTTGGAGCATAACTCATTGAATAATAAACCAAATTGTATGATCTTAGTATCATTAGAATCTTAAGACACAGAGGAACAATTGTTTAGAATAAAGTGTTACAAAAATACATCATTTTCTTGATCTTATTGATTGTGCAAAGTAGACTCAAATGAAGTACTTCCAGCAAAAGCTAGAATAGTAACTGAATGTATGAATTTTGGAACTTTTGAAGTACAATTGACATTTACATCAATTTAGTAAGAAAATATACCTAAGAATTTGTCATGAACATGCATAATACATATTCAGTATATATGAATGTGCATAATTGAATTTATAATTGTGCAAAATAATGATACGTTTTTGTATTAAATGTTTTAGAGGAACCCATCGAGTGACCGATTCCAGACGTTACAGGACGTTGAGGCAATAAGCAATAAGGGAGATTTTGTAAGTAATTTAGACAGTAAATTTTGTAAGTAATTTAGATGGTCAAATATGTTTGTAATTCAATAAGTAAAATTTGGATAGTTTTGTTTTGATTGTTTCGTTTTTTGTTTGACTTTAATCCATTGAATGATTTGCAAAGTTGTTAGATTGATATATTTGAATTTTAGCATGAAACCAATAATTGGCTCATTATGTTGAACATGAAATGAATTTGTTTGGTTTTAAAACTGTTAATTCCTAGTCGTGGGTAAATAGGCATGCCTAGAAGGGTCTGCAGCTACTTCTATGACACTTTGATGTCTTCTGTTATCGACACTTTGGTGTCTTCTGTTATTGACACTTCGGTGTTTTCTAATATTGACATTTAGGTGTCGAGACTTCGATCTCTTCTGTATAAGTCCCATTACCCGCTTCTATAAATGGATTTAACAGTCTTATGATTTTGTACTCTGATATCAGTTTGATTTTGCCTTAAGCTAAATTGTATTCTATTTCTGAAGGGTTTGTACCCTCTTATGTTGAACAATTCTATTATTTATAAAACTCTATTTTGTTCTAAATTTATGTATCTGTTGTTGACTTAAAGTTTAGTTATTACTTACTAAGCTATATGCTTAGCACAGTGGATTTGCCCTGTGTAGGTTCTGAAAGAGGGACGTAGGAACTGGAACAAGACAACCGTGATGGCCAAAGGAGTCCAATTTTTTGTTTTGTTCATATGTATTTTGAGATTGTTTTTGGACTCGTATCTGATGTCTATAACTCCTGAATTTTTATTTTGATGGGTTATAATAACCTTAATTCAGGCTTCTTACAGAAATTATGATATGCGATATATATTAGTTGACATTCTAGTAATGCATGTATAAAGTGTTTTGTATGTTTCGAAATGCCTCACGTTCTGTTGGGTCCCGATTCCCCTTTCCTATTAAATAAGTTTGTTTAAATTATTTTGAGGTTTAGTTTACTAATTTTCTTTTGGTTAGCATAATTTGAGGCTTTTAGTGTTTAAGTTAATAAAAATTAAATGGAGAGATTTAGTTTAAATTAGAATTTGTATGGAGTTAGAAATTAAAGGAATAAGATTATAAGGGGGTAATTTAGGAAGTCCACTAATGTTTTAAAGTTTAAGGCTAAGAAGGAGGGGTATTTTAGTCTTTTAAGAATCATGAAAGGAAGAAGGAAAGAAGCAAATGGGCTGGTGGCCGTATGAGAGAATGAAAGCTACGAAAATTACATATATAAAGAGAGAGTTAATGAAACTACGTAGTTTTAGGCTTAGGCTTTAAGTTTAAGAAACAAAATTTTCCTAAGTCTTTGAAAGAGTGTTGCGAAACTTACAAAGAAAAAGAGAGGGAGAGAGACCTTCGGTGGAGTAAAAGAAGAAGAAGAAGAAGAAGAAGAAGAAGAAGAAGAAGAAGAAGAAGAAGAAGAGGTTAGAGCTTTGTCGATTCTTGCTTTAGAGAAGGGATTTGGAGAGTTCTTTAAGAAAGAAAAATGAAGAGGAAGGATAAATCTTCCTTTAGAAGCAAAAATCAATTTTCGTGGGTGCCATTTAAGGTGAGTATTTTGGAAATCTTTTAGAAATCTTTGATGGGTTTTGATGCTAA
>JANSVB020000430.1:2995179-3006121 GCA_025504935.2 Erythroxylum haughtii | reverse complement strand
AACGTTAAGCAAGTGTTGATGTTTTCTTTCGACAATGGCATTTTGTTGAGGATTTTTAACACAAGATAGCTGGTGTTTAATTCCTTTTTTGGTAAAGAATGACTTCATGTCAAGTTCTTTGGCATTATCTGATCACGTTCTTTTAATGATTCTATGAATTGTGTTTCAGTCAGTTTGTAAAAAGTAGGTAGAATGACTTGCACATCTGACCAGTTTCTCATGAGATATACCCAAGTAACTCTAGTGAAATCATCAACTAGTGTAATGAAATAATTGAAACCACCAATTGTTGGGTCAGAATACTGTCCCCAAATGTCAATATGTAATAAATCAAATGGCTTTTCAGTGTTGTTAATATGCGAGGGAAAAGGGAGTCTATTTCGTTTAGCTAACGGGCACATCTCACAGATATTGTTGGGATAAGACATTATATCAGAGAAGGATTTGTTTATTATACTCAGTCTATCATAAGCAACATGTCCAAGTCTATAATGCCAAATATCAAACATTGACGGTCTTGAGTTAGTGTTTACATTGGGAAAAAAAAAACCGTGCTAAGTTTACTGGTGACTCCAGAAGCTTTTTCGGAGGAATTTTTAACTTGTTGAAGAAAGTATAGACCTGCATATTCTTTAGCATGACCAATCTTCATCTTGGGATAGAGGCCTTGGATTTCACAGTGTTTAGGAGAAAACACAAATGAACATTTACGAGCTTTTGTAAATTTGCTAATAGATAGGAGATTGAGCTTAAATGAGGGAATGCACAAAGCATTATGGAGGTGTAGAGAAGGGAAAAGTGATTGAGTAACTTGAGCTCTTTAGCCATTTGGCATCTGGACATACATGTTTTTAATGGATCTGACATTATATAAAAGTGAAGCATTGCTGCACATATGATCAGAAGCACCTGCGTCTAATAGCCATTTATCATGCAATGAAGCTGTGGATTTAGGAAATGCATCAAATACGCTTGTGTTGAATGAATCAGAAAAGGTAAAAGATGCACTTGCGCAGTTGGAATAATATGTATTACCCAGATCATTCGGCTATGTATTATGAATACCTAAGTTAGAGCTTGATGACTGAGCTGTACCTATCCACTTAGAAGTTCCAGTAATTTCTACATTTGACTCTTCGTTAGTGTCATTGGAAAGGTTTCTTGAACCTTAGTAGAGTCACTCTCTTTGTTGTTTGCAACATCGTTTCCGTCTGAACTAACCATTTTCACCAATGTTTTCCTCTGACGTTTTTATTTGGTGAATTTTAAGTTAAAAGGAAAGCCAATTATTCTGTAGCATTTCCCTTTTATATGTCCTTTCTTTCCACAATGACTGCACATAACTTCTGTCTTCCCTTTCCTAATCCAATTTCCAAAGGATACTATACAAACCTTGTATTACCTTTCTAGATTCATCCCTCATTACCATATTATATTGTTCTTCCAAAGTAGGAAATGGTTTCATCAATAAAATTTATGAAGACTGATGAGAGTAGCTTTCATTTAATCCATTAATTCAGAAATTTAAAGACAACATCCTTCATCTGCTCATCCACGTAGTGCTGAAAGCAATGAGGATTGCAATTTTCACATGGAAAATGAGAATAAGGTCTATAGTACCTTAGCTCTTCAAGAATCATGGTAAGTTCTGTATAATAAGCATCAACGTTTCAAGGACAAATGGGCTCTGATATCATGTTAAAAAACGATGAACAGAGGATGAACATGAACCATATTTTTCTAGAAAAACATGAAGACAGAGGTGAATGTGAACAGTGAATTTCCAGAAATGAGAGAGTGATGATAATTTTACCAAATACTATGTCTTTTTATTCTTTATGACAAACGAGTATATATATACAAAAGTTTGTTATAGTTTACAATATAACTTGTTAAAAGGGACAAAACTAATTATTGTTTGTTATTTGTCAGCTCACGTAACTGCCTTCTCCTTCTTTCTTGCTTTAGACATACATTTTTGTTTTCCTTTTCACAGACCACAACAATAAACCAGAAACGTCTTGGCCTCTTCCTTCCGTGTGTTGGCAAGATATGGAGCCAAGAAAGGAGCAAAAAATTCAAAACTAAACATTAGCGGTAGGAAGATTTAACGATGATACTTTAGGAAGTTTGTAAGGCAGTATGTAGGTGAGATAAATGCAGAAGGTAGCTTGGCTATGGAAGGTCATCGTCGATCTTTTCCGAAGAGTTATCATCGATTTGATGATTGAGAGGACGTTAGCATAGACATGATAGCCAGGGCAAATGATCGCAACTAGCAATTTGTGGCTAGTACTGATGCTAGCTTTGTCTCCACTTCCTTCCAACAGTGGCTTGCCACTGGTTATGGTTGTTGTCTGACAAATTTTAACTTGGGTTAGTGGGTGGCATATGATTTGGGGTTTTGTATTGGCTAAGTTTGACAAAAGTTTTCCTAGATATTAATTTTATGCCTAAGTTATGCCTACTCTTTTGCATAGCAATCTTACTTGCGTTCAATTAAGAGAGACTCAGCTTTTTCATGTGATTATTGTCCAAAAAAATCTTGTTTTTAAACACCTCGTGACTCTTGAATTGTTTAACTCTCACACTTAAATAAGAATACTACAAAAGTATTAAATAATCATAGGTAATAATAAACACATAAGAGTTACGATAAAAACCAATCTTTATTATTTTCCCAAAAGTATAAAAATGAATTCTCTCTATAAATATGTTCCCCTCCCACTTATCTTCCTTTCAGGGTAAGCTTAAATAAGCTATTTATAGGCAACTCTGGCTTTACAATTCAAAATTCTAATTGCACTGAGCTAATTAGCTCACATCTATCCTTCAGATTACATCATACTAACTAATTAGATGACAACCCCCATTTAAATAGAAATATATCTAATAGGAATTATCTACATCATAAGTAATAAGATAAGACATTATATTTAATTAGCAAAGACACATCCATATCTATGAAGAACTCCACTATCTTTAGATGATCTTACTATATAGTCTTTATCTTTTAGAGTTGATGAATATCTACTGTGATTTTATCTATCAGATCATCCAATATCTCCATTTGATCTCTATCCATTGATGATTAGTTATCTAAGCCCAAAGTCTTTCATAGCATACTAGTTCAATCTAATGCTTTCCTATATCAAGTCCAGTAATCGTGATCCATCTATTTGAGAATACAATAACTCCTTAGAGCTCTCATATGTCTCCTCATGGAAATGATCTAGTTAACCTTTAATCTAAGGTCTATCTCAAGCTATCTTTTGATTTTACACCTAAATCTTGTATCTTATCAAAGATTTTCACCAATGTGCACCAATGTATGTCAACTTATTGATAATGCCTATTTTCCTTACCTAATCATAAGTATTTACCATTTTCATCATCTTGAGTGTCAAATATTGTTTAAGGCTTGCCAATGCCTGCACAATTTTGCAGTTAGGACTTAGGGGTCTAATAAACTACCCTCACTAAAAGAACTCGACACCCTTGTTCAAATAATTTGTGGATGCAGTGGAACCCTTCAAAGACTCATTAGTCATTGGCACATCTTTAAACTAACATTTTCCCTCTTTGTCGAGTTTGTTCTTGGTTTTGTTCGAACGCTCCTTCTCATGGCTTATTACGCCTAACATAGCATAATTATAGAGGTAGGCCTCCTCCATTGAGTCATCCTTTCCTTCTCCTTGATCCTTTGTGACTATAAAATCCATTCGCTTCTCAGTCACCTTCTATTTTGGGAATTCATAAGCAACCCTTCATAAATGAAACATGTAATATCTTGTTTTCTTTATTTCTTAGACTTGTATTAAGAAGGTTTGCATACCTTCTCTTTGCCTTTCTCCCACCATTCTTCATACCTTCGTTGTTAGTCCAAATTGATGGTGGCATTTAGAGATCCACCAAGGCATCCATAGCCACTATTGTCCTTGGGAATTCTTTCCGTTCAACCTCCAAAGCTCCATTTGTGCCATCTTTACAAGTAGTTTATGAAATTGAACAACTTGTCTTCCTCAAACATGTTTTGCATATCCAACATCAAATATATGAATTTTCCATATACTCCTGCACTGAGCCATCTTGCTTTAACCTCTTTAAAGCTTTCTTCATGAGCCATGAAGTGTTATTAAAGAGGAAATAGTTTGTTATCTCCTCCTTCATCATTTTCTCTCAAGGGTCAATGGGAGGTTTACTCACACTGATGTCATTGGAGGTTCGTGTTCTTTACCACAGTTTTGCATCCTCCACTATATACATAGTCATGATCAACAACTTCTTTGAATTGGATATGTTTCCCACAAAAAAATTTTGAGCTTATTGGCAGTCCACATGTCAAGGGAAACTTAGGGCTCTCACACCTTCATCAAAGTGCTTTCGGCATGCCCAACATCTTGCATTGCAATGACACTTGTTAAGAAGCTGATATCCAATATAGAATCCTCTTGTGCCTTCATCAAGTCTACTATTTGATATTGCAACAGGTGGATTTGTGTCTCCAAAATCTCAAACTGAGACCAATAAGAGGTAACCATTTCCTCTCCTTAAGGAATTGGCCCTATAAATGCCTCTACTATGTTAACATACTTTATGAAATTATTTCCTCCTATCATATCAATATTTTGGCTCTAATACTAGTTGTTACAAAGGTTTTCCTAGACAATAATCTTATACAAAAATAACGTTTACTCCTTTATAAGACAATCTCACTTAGGTTTGTTTAAGCAATACTCAACTTTTCTATATGATTGTTAACTAATACCTTGTTCTCAAATGCATCATAACCCTTGAAGTGTTTAACTCTTACACTCGAGTAAGAATACTAAAAAAGTATTAAATAATCATAGGCAACAATAAACACACAAGAGCTATGATAAAAACTAACCTTTATTACTTCCTTAAAAGTATATAAAGGAATGTTCTCTCTCAATATGTTCCCCTCCTACCTATCTCGACTTTGGTGTATGAGTTAAATAAGTTATTTATAAGCACCTTTGGCTTTACAATTTAGAATTCTAATTGAATTGAACTAACTATATCATCTCTATCCTTATCAAATTATATTACAATAACTAAATAGATGGTACCCTCATTCAAATATGACTCTATATGATAGTATTTAGCTACATTACAAATAACAAAAAGAGAGATTTCATTTAATTAGGAAATATACATCTATATCTATGAAACATTTACTATCTTTAGATGATTCTCCCATATGGTCTTTATCTTTTAAAGCTAATATATATCTACTGTGATCTTATCCGCCACATAATCCAAGATCTCCCCTTTATACCTATCTATTGATGATGAGTCATCTATGCTAAAGCCTTTTATAGCACATTATTCCAGTCCAATGCTTACCCATGTCAAGTCCATTAGTCATGGTCTGTCTATTTGAGTATATATTAAGTCCTTAGAGCTCTTACATGTCTCCCTCATGTATGTAATCTAAGTAACCTTTAACCTAAGGTCCATTTTAAGTTATCTTTTGGTCTTATATATGAATCTTGTATCTCATTGAAAATTTCTATTAACGTCAACCAATGCATGTCAACTAATATTAAGAGTTTTATATCGTACCTCCTTAGTACTGGTCATTAGTATAAACAATTTTGTATGATAATGATCGATATTTAAAATACTAGCTAAATACTGACTATTACTGTAAACTTAAAAAATTAAAGGACTTTTTGCAAAAAAATTAACTAAACTCATTGCCCCCCTTCGCCTTCTATAATCAATCTCTCATTCTCTCTCACACTTTTGATTTCTCTCTCTCGCTCTCTCTCTCTCTCTCTCATCTCTTTATCTGACATCTCAAAGCTCTCAGCCTAGCTCCAACCGCCATTGTCTCTCCCTCACCACCTCATGTGTTGCTATCGCTAGTCACTACCCTATGATCGTCTCTTCCTTACATTGCTTGCATGCCCAACGCCCAAGCCCACCCACATAAGCCTCTACAACTACTGCTACTCTTTCCAACGTCTATTGATCCATAACTCTATAATCGTCACTAGCCCACAACTTGCTTGGATATATCAAAATTGTCATATCAGGATTTCGACTTTAACATATCCATATTCAAAGCCAACCTTAATCGACCTGCCAACCTACTATCCTGTAACTTTAAAACTCCACAGAGGATTTGACTAAGTGAAAGTTGCAAAAAATTGTAACAAATTTTATAGAATTGTGAAGTTGTGAATTTTGGAATGGTGGAAATGTTGATGATTTATTCATAATATTGATTGTTAATTTAAACATTGAATTGTGTATTTGAGACTTTGTGTTATGTAGTAATTTTGTGTGTTAAATTGTTGGTTCTTGTAAAATTATGTTGGACTAAATTGAATTGTGTAGTATTATGTATATTGATTGTAGGTTTAACTTGAGTAAGAAACTAAGAATGTCGATTAAAATTGGTGGACGAAAGATTGTTAAATTAAAGTTGGGAATTAGGATTTTAGTAACAATGATGATTAAAATTATTTTAAAAAATAAAATATTGATACGCATTACAAATTGAATTGTATAAGCAAACACTACAAACTGAATTGTATAAACAAACAAAATATATTAATTTATAGTTGAATTAAGTGATTACATAAAAGAGGTTGTAAGCTTATAGTTGTGAGTTATCGCTAAAATTGAATAAGTTATAGTTGTGAGCATAAGTAATCATATAAAATTATATAAAATGAATTACATTATATAAGATGTATATGTGTATTATATAATTTGTATGTTGAATACTTTTTAACTTATTGGCGAATTGTTTTGGGTGAAATTGAATTATGTAGAGTATGTTAACTCTTCATTATTGAGTTAACTTGAGTAAGAAAATAAGAATGTTGATAAAAATTGGTGAATGAAAGATTGTTAAATTAAAGTTAGGAATTAGGATCTTAGTAATAGAGTTGATTAAAATTAGTTAAGAAAACAAAATAATTATAAGCATTACAAATTGAATTGTACAAGTAAACAAATTATATTAGTTTATAGTTAAATTAAATACGGTAAGTTGTAAACTTATAGTTGTGAGTTATGGTTCAAATTAACTATGTTATAGTTGTAAGTGTACGTCTTTAGTTTATGGTTGAATGATGTAATCATACAAAATGAGTTATATTATATAAGATGTATATGTGTATTGTGTAATTATGTATATTGAATACTTGAATTATTAATTTTTGAGTTATTGGTGAATTGTGTTTAGTGAAATTAAATTGTGTATATGATGTAATCATACAAAATGAGTTATATTATATAAAATGGATATGCGTATTGTGTATTTTGTACTTTAATTGTTTTTTTTCACTTATTGGTAAATTGTGTTAGATGTAATCATACAAAATAAGTTATATTATATAAGATGTATATGTGTATTGTATATTGTGTAATTGTGTTAGTTTGGACTTTTGAGTTAAACAATACATATTTTGTGATAGTAATTGATAATGAAATTATGTGTTCTTTATTTTGATATGAAGTTGTTAAGTTAATTTTGATATATGTCTTCATTTATTTTTACAGACAAATGGAAGAAAGTTCAAATACTCATGATAATTTAACCGCTTCAAGAAGATATAATGATCCAACTTAGGCTCATATTGGATTGATCCCTAGAATGAAGAAACACCCCATTTGCTTACTTTGTAATATGCATTTGAAAGGTGGAGGAATCACTAAATTAAAGAAGCATTTAGGTAGGATTAAAGGAGATGTGGAGCCTTGTAAAAAGGTGAGCCATGATGTTAAATGGAAAATGAAGACTTTGCTTTAAGAGTATCAGCATGAGAAAGATAGAAGGTAGAGATTGAATTACGAAATTGGTAGTGGAAGTTTGTTTATTGGTGTTCAGGATGACAATGGGATATGTTGAAGGTCGTAGTATTCCTACCTAAGAAGAAGTGAATGTTGCACCTGGACCTGATGTTAAGAAAATAAGGAGATAAGTGTCTAATTCTTTTACACCATAAACAACTCCTAGAGCTCAACCTTTAATTTGTAGTGGCTTACAATCAAGGGAAGCGACTCATAATATGGATATGGCAATGGATAGATGGAGGTATGATTCAGGTATAACATTAATGCTTCCTGGTCTTATTATTATTAGCTGATCGTAGATGTTATTGCCTCTTACGATCTGGGATATAAAGCTCCTTCAATTGATGACTACAAAAGTAAACTTTTTAGTAGCTCTATTTATGAAATTAAAATTTATTTGGATGAAAAAAGAATGACTCAGGCTACTTTTGCATGTTCAATCATATATGATGGTTAGACAAATAGAAGACATAAGTCTATTATTATTATTTTGTTTATTATGCAAAGGGATCAATGTTTTTAAAGTATATTAATGCATCTGGTATTGTTATGAATGTATTTTTTTGTAAAGTTGCCTTGTTATGAATGATGATACTTTATTTAAAACATTTGATGAATTTGTGAATGAAGTTGGGCCAGGAAATATTGTTCAGTTTATTAATGACAATGATTATTCTTATAAAGCGATCAGATAAATTACAAAGTGAGTATAATTCTTTTTATTGGACTTCTTGTGATGCATATTGTATTAATTTAATGCCGAAAATATAAGAGATGTTAGATATTTTTCTATTATTGATGAGACTATGCAAAAAGCAAAAAGGGTGACTAAGCTCATCTACATTCTGTGTGGGTCTAGAATTTAATGAGAAAAGATTTCATTAATGGTAGAAATTTGGGCGCCCTATTATTACAAGATTTGTTAAAATTTTCTTATCACTTTAGTATTTGATTATGATGAAGAAAGAATTGAGATAAATGTTTACAAGTAATAAGTGGCTTAAACCTCGACATGCTAAGTTTAATGTTGGATTGGAAATTTATAAAATTATACTTAAAGATACTAAATTGTGGTCCTAATGTCAATTTTCCATTCAAGTTTATGATCCTTTTGTGAGGGCACTTCGTCTAACTGATAGTGATGAAAAGGAAATAATGAGTTATTTTGGTGACGTTATGGAGAGGGGGAAGGAAGACATCAAAGCTAATTTAAAAAATAGGACTTCTTTATACAAATTTTATGTTGCAGTCATTAATGAGAGTTGGGAAAAACAAATTTACTCTTCTTTGTTTGTAATTGAGGCATTTTTTAATCCTAGTATCTATTCCATACTAGGTTTTACAAAGAAAAGTGAAGTTAATAGGGAAATGTTATTAACTATTACGACAATTACTACCCATAAGATGATGCAAGATCTCCAAAGCTCACAAATGAAAATTTATAAGGACGCTTCTGGGGAGTTTAAGATGCCAATTGCTATTCATCAAAGAGAAAAACTTAAGCTAGGTATATTTTTTTTTCACTTTTGTTACTTGTTGAAAATTAATCATCACTTTATTTTGTTTATAACGCTTTTGTTTTTTTACAACTTATAGTTTCTTGGTGAGACCAATTTAGAAGTGGTGTTCTAAAATTATAAAGGTTTGCAATTTGAATTATAAGTCAACGTATGAGTGCAACAAGCTGTAAAAGGTAGTGAAACATATTTGAATTCATCCATTCTAAGAAAAGGAATAGATTGGAGCATAAAAGATTGAATGACATGTTCTTTATCCGATATAATTTAAAACTTTGGGAAAGGTATGTTATTATCATTATTAACTTAGATATAATTTCTTATATTTTTAATAATTTAATTTTATTGTTTACTATGACTCTTAATAGAACAAATAGTTTGATAGATCCAATTTGCATTGATAATATCGATCTTTTGACAAATTGGGTTTTTGAGGAACCAGGTTCGATAGATGAGAATGATTTGAAAGACAATCTTGGCATGTCATTTAGTACAATAAATTTAAATGATGGTGATAGTAAGGCTCCTCTCAATAATGAGAATTTTGTACTAAATTAGAATTGGAGTCAATGCAATTATAATGAGTTTTTGATGAATGAAGTTCCAGATTTTTGTTTATTCTCTTCTTTTAATTTCACTTATATTTGACATATATGTTAAATTCTACATGTGTAATATAATTGTAAATATTTTTGTTTCAAATTTCACTTCTAATTAGTTCTTTAGCATGAACTCTTCATGTAAATTGTAAGTATTAAAGAGTAATGCATATTTATTATTCTTTTCATTTGATGTTTTTTATGAAATTATTATTTATTATATGTTGAAATTATAATATTTTAAATTTTTGTCATATTAATTGTAGTTATTATTTATATGTGAAATATGTGAAAATAATGTTAATAAAAATAAATAAATTTTTGTCATTTTAAATTTCTATTATTATAACTTTTACATACAGGGTTGATGTAAAATTATAAAGTATACAATACAATATATTGTAAGACTATTTTGTAATTTAAAAAAATTTACACACTATTTTATAAAATTAAAAGTTACCTAAAATGGTACTCGATATTGATCAATATCAATACAGTATCGTACCATAACTAAATTTGATACCGTATAGTACGATATTCATAACATTGATGTCAACTCATCGATAATGCTCATTTTCCTTACCTACTTATAAGTCTTTACCTTGTTCATTTATTTTGAGTGTCAAATAATGGTCATGGCTCACCAATGCCTACATAATTCCACAATTAAGACTAGGGATGGTAATAGGTAGGGTTCGGTTCGAATATTACTCAACTCATATCTATATTCATTTTTTATAACTCAACCCGTATCTATATTATTTGCATTACTATCATCCTATAAGAAAATAAAATATGATAAAAAAAGGTGAGGACTGGGGAGTAAAGTGGGGATTTTAAAGTTGTTTCCTTTAAAAAAATTAATATTTTATTATATTTAACCATAATTATTCAAGAAAAAACAAAAAAATAGAGTTAATAAAAAACAGGTAGGATTAAGGTATCCATCAGTTCAGGTTATCACTATACCCATATCTAAATTCATATCCA
>JANSVB020000430.1:2951401-2970380 GCA_025504935.2 Erythroxylum haughtii | reverse complement strand
CAATTATTCTTATTCTTTTTCATTCTTTCATTCTTTTTGATTTTCTTTTCTTTTCTTATGCTTTTCTCTTTTCTCTCTTTCTTTTATTTTTAACATTAGGAGAATATACATTAACATGGGAATATTAATGATAAGACATAACAAAACATCCCAACATTAACTAACCTACATATATGTACGCCCCCACACTTACACTTTTGTACACCCACAAACTCACCAATCACAAATTCTTCACTAACTTTATGATATGGGTAAAATATTTAGTTAAGTTTAAAAGCATAAAATATAGTTTATACAAAAAGAAAGGTATAAAGCTAAAGGGGGCTAACAAAGGAAAAACTATGTCAATATGGTAGGCTATTTGGCTAATGAGTTCGAAAAAACAAAGAATGACTAATCCTTTCCATGTTAATGCATCTGATAAAAATGTGTTCTCGAATAGAAATTCAAAGCAAAATTAGGATGTACTTGTCATGAAGGTCACAAATTATCAAAAGACAATGAGACTGATATAAATGTGTCAATCAAATAAGGCTTAAAATCTCATTGGCTTTGTCTACCATTAGTCACTACTCTTCTAAAGATAATGCATATCGACCAATCACAAGAGTAAAAATACGTGCTAAATTTTCTATGAAATTCTCTAATCAATTCATTATCTACTCATGACTATATAATCCTATAATCAACAGAAAAGAGAAAATGTTTGTTTTGTTTGTTTTATTCTTTCTATCATTTTGATTGAAAACTTAAAACAAGCAAGAAACCAACCAACAAAAAATACACATGCATTAAAAAAATGTGAAAATGTGAAGAAAAGATTTCTTTACTTCCCTTGGGTTGCCTCCCAAGAAACGCTTTTGTTTAAAGTTGCTAGTTTGACTCCTTCTTCTCACGTGACAAAATTTTGATCTTCAGGTATTACAGTTAGTGCCACTTCCATGCAAGGTTGTTCCAGATAGGGCCTTAGTTGATCATCATTCCCATTTAGTATCCTCCCTATCCTTAGAATTTTCATCTCTACTGAGTCCATGCTTTTTTGAAAGATCTCAAATGTCTCTTCACCTTTTTCCTCATTTAATTCCTCTAACTTGCTAGGTAAAAGTAAAGAGTCATTATGAACAATAAAATGGAACCTAAAATTTACCTCCGAGTTAAAAGATATAACCTTTTTTGCCTCGTGCTCCTTCTCAACTTCTTTAACGCAAGCAATTCCTTGAGCATTGCTCTTAAAATTCTCAAGCTCCTCATTACTTTGTAAGGTTTCCACACTAATGTTCATTGGGTATACCTTAGGTTGATATGGCTACTCCTCTTCCAGTTGTGATTCTAGGTAGTCGATGCTCGCTGCCATCTCACCCATCTGGCTTTCCACACTATGGTTTCTAGACGTTATATGCCTCATTTCCTGCTGGAACTGTTGAAATTGTTGTTATAGGCTCTATTGAAATTGGAGATTGGTAGTAATCATAACATTAATCAATTCTTCCAAAGGTGTACCTGAATCGTGATAAGAAACTTTTGGTCTGTACGATAATTGTTGTGCGTCATGTAAACTATTATAGAAGTAATTCTGATAGTTATCCCATCCATAACCAAAGTTAGGTTGATTAGTCTAACCTTGGTTATAGGATTGAGAATAAAAGTTAAAGAAAAGATTACTTCCGTCTGTGATTTGTTAATATATAAATCATAAACATGAAACAGAAAAATGAGAGGATCATGAAATAAATGAAAAGAAACCAATTAAAAATATATATATACAAAACACCAATTAAAATCACAAACAAAAACTAAAACACTGCACTTCTCGATAACAATGCCAAAATTGATGGCACATCGTAATGTTAGTCAAAATAAAATAACTAAACTAATACTATACAGTGGTGACTCTAAGTCGATCGCACAGAGAGTGTGTGTAAAGTTATTGAAATGAAATTAATCAGTGATTAGGTTTGGGGGTTTTGGATTTAGAAAATAAAATGAAACTAGACTAATAAAAACAAATTAAAAAAACATATGAAAAATGATAAAAATGGGAAATTCGGTAGGGACCCGATTCTTTAGTTCAATCTCGACCTACACCCTAATTAAACATATTTCATTGATTTGTTATTCTCAAACCTCTCTTAGAAATTATTAATCGTGGGTTAATAATTGACCCGAGTTTTTCTTTAGGTTTTGTTTAATCAAGATACGATCGTTAATTAAACCTAACCACCTAATAACCTAAGATACGATATCTAGATTCAATTAGACAGTAGCATTATGAATTAGAAAAATTGATTAATTAAGGAAACAACCATATACAAAGCGTCATTTAACCTAGGTCATGGTATCCCTAATGATTGCGAATCATTAGTCGCTACACATGAATTTCAACATAACAATTACAGATTATATCGAAATTCTAGCAATGGGTTTGAAATAAACGATTCAATGAATGCATTAAAATCATCTTTTCACAATATCCAATGCATTCATACACAAATAGTTGAACAATAACGAAAATTTGATTGTCTATACACACCCAAATCCATATGCCTAGGATAACACAATCAAATCTATAGGAGAGAAAGAAGCAACAAAAATATGAAATACACTTAACCTAAGTCATCGACGTCGATGTCACCATCGAACCGGCATCAAGATGTCTAGCCCTTTATGGGTCTCTCAGAAAAATACTTCAGCCCCTATTAATAACCCCTATTAAAGACTCTTAGTAGCACCTCTTTATTGCGCCTCCTTTTCTCTATTCACTATTACTCTCTTCTCTCTCGGTACTATTCTTGATGTTACAAATTAACATTGGGGTCCAACTTACTATTCACATTTTAAAGCCTCCTAATGTCTTGACCAAAACGTCTGTGTTTACTGTGGCGTGTCCTCCTTTTAATGCTACATTTAACGTAAACGTCTGCATTGAATGTATATGTTGTTTGAATCGCCATTTTCTCCTGGCATATGCATTTCTACTGCTTGGATGTTAAGTCTTAGTCTGCTAGCTTCCCATGTTGGACCCCACTTTCGGAGCCTAACATTCAGAGTCATAAGACGTGTGCTTGTGCTTGTTACTATGTATGATTATTCCAATTAACCCTCATTAGTCATCCTTGGTTCATCTTCATTCTCTGATATTGTAAGTGTTGAGCCCTATTTTCCGAATCATTCTTATACTGAAGCAAATATTCTATGCTCAACTTCCATCTAGATATTTAAAGTCTTAGGGACCGAATCAGAAATTGACTTCTTCATATAATTTGTAAGCCTATGTCTCTAGTTTACTCCACATTGAAAATCATCTCAATTGGAAACTTACTGATCTAGATATATTTAAAATGCCGAAACATGTTCAATAAAATAAGACCAGTTTATACTATTCCAATAGATTCCCTCACTTTCCTTCAATCAAACCTTTTTCTAATCAATTAAGAATGCTGCCAATTTTTTTTATGTAGAGAGATAGTACAATGTGTTAAGAATCTATTGTCTCAAGGATCACTTCGTGTAGAGGTCGGATAACAAAGATTGGGTCGAAGGAATCAAACAAGGTTCCGTCCTCAACCATATTGAACATGGATCGGGACAATTTGTATAACTTTCTATCTAGATATCAAATTAAGGTTTTCTTTAGACGGTTAGAAATAATACTTCAAGATATACAACCTTCATGAAGACATTGAAGATAGATTCTATCATCTGCAGAGTCAAAAGTGGGACCAGATGATAGGATCAAATGAAACCAGATGAATGATCAGATGAATTGGAAAAATTGTCATAACTTTCCCTAGAGATGTCAAATTAAGGTTTTATTAGGATGGTTCAAAAGATAACTTCAAGATATACAACTTTTATGAAGACCTTGAAAAAAAATTCTATCATTGTAGGGTCAAAAGTGGACGATAGGGTCAGATGAAACCAAATGAAGGGACAGACTAATTGGAAAAATCATCATAACGTTCTCTAAAGATATCATATTAAGATGTTCTTTATATGTTTCAAAATAGAATTTCGAGATATACATCTTTCATGAAGATCTTGAAGACAAATTTGATCATTTATAGGGTCAAAAATGGCACTAGACGATAGGATCAGATGAAAATAGATGAAGGGTTAGACAAATTGGGAAAATTTTCATAACTTTCCCTAGAGATATAGAATTAATGTGTTCCTTAGATGGTTAAAAATATACTTTCAATATCTACAACTTTTATGAAGACCTTGAAAACAAATTCGGTAATCTATAGGGTCAAAAATGGGACCAAACGATAGGATCGGATGAACCCAAATGAAAGGTTAGATGAATTGGAAAAATGGTTATAACTTTCTCTAGAGAACTTAGATTGAAGTGTTCTTTAGATGATTTGAAAGAGGACTTAGAGATCTATAACTTTCATGAAGATCTTGAATGCAAATTCGATCATCTACTAGGTTAAAAAGGGACCAGACGAAAGGATTAGAAGAATAGTGCACCAGATATGACGTCATCACCAGACGATACTTCATCACAGATGATATGACGTCATCACCAGACGATATTTCATCACAGATGATATGAAATCATCACCAGATGATATGACATCATCATGAGACGATATGACGTCATCAAACGATACAATTTAAACTCCTGAGCATCTCCACTTATAAGGATCATAACTTTCGACTCCAATGTCCAAAAATTTCATACTATATACCGTTGTAAAGATAGAAAGATAAACTACAACTTTCTAGAAGACCACTTTATCTAATTCAACCTAAGTTAATCTAGATTTTTCCTTGAAGTTAGAACACCAATTTTTTCCCTATGGAAGACTTGAAATTTTTGCATTGTGCAGACTTGGAATGTCCTGAGCATAACCATTCAACTACCAAAATGATTTCATTAAACTCTCTCAAATCTCAACTCATTTGCCTCATCACCTTTAACTATATTTGATCAGTCATAATTCCTATCTTCCTTTCCTTAGCATCTCACTTTTTTATATATATATATATATATGTATATATACTTATGTATATATATATATATGTATATATATATATATCAACAATTCATAGTCCAAAATCATCGACTCGAGTTGATAACTTCTTCATGTATATCAACTTTCAACTCACATCAACCATACATCATTCATATTTCATTAACATCAAAAGAATAAAGTTTTACAAATCGTGAATGGAATTCCAAGCCACATTACATCATCGTCTCAAAATCTCAAATTACAAAAGGTTCTTGAACAAACAAACTTGTTGCTTTCCCGAAATCAACTCAAAATACAAAATAAGCAAATTTGGAGAAATTCCCTTAGGTTCTTGATCATTTGATCTCTTAGCTATTACCTGAAGATGGGATGAAAATGGGTGAGCTTGAAAGCTTGTGGGTAATAGTTTATAACGGAAAAATAAGCAAAACCTTTGAAAACATTTTGCTTATCATAGAAAATTTTCATTGAGTTCATAAAACGCATTTTTCTCAATTTCTCATCATGTAGTCAAATTCAAAAACCATAAATCATGAATACATCAAACTTGTTCACAGATCATAGGCAAATAAGAACATCAGAATGGTTTGGGAGGTCTATAAATAGATCGTACTACACATTTCCCATAAGGTTCCTGTGTAGCCGTGAACAGAACATACTAACGCAATCCCACATAATGGTTTTGCATAGCAGTGAACTTATGGGAGTCCATGAAGGAGCTCCATGTCACTAGCAGATAGGCAGGAGAAGCCTTTAGTCAAAGTGCACTTGACAACAGAATGGACCAAACCAAATCAACATAACATGTATTTCGTATCTTGTAAGCATATTTCCCAAATTGGCACTTTTTCGAAACTTAACTTTTCATAAACATGAGATATTTCAAAAACATGATTTCATAAACATATTATCTTTTCAAAAATCACTTTCAAAGTCTTTTCATAAATCATCACACAATTCATATAACAACATATTGCAATTTCTCAATTCAATCAAAAGCAATAAATGCAACACTTATGATGCAATTGAATATCATTAAAATTTCTTTGATTCAAAGAAAACGTTTAGTGGCTTATTTACTATATTATAAACATATACCCACCTTGATTTCCTTGCTTAAAGACTTGATCAAAATGTCTCTACTTTTGCTTTTCTTACCTTTCTTGATTTCATTCTACAATAATAAAAATACCACTAAATAAGGTTTTCAATTGAAAATCCCATAAAGCAAAATCACTAAAATTGGTGCTAGAATACTTAAACCCATGCATTTTTTAAACCCCATAAACTAAAATCCTTCCAAAAATTCAAAATATTCAAAATGATCTTACCTTGATTCTTCACCAAATGAAGAGATCTTTGGCTCAAATGGAAGCTCTTCTCCTCCTCTACCTTTTTCTCTTATTAAACCACTTCAAAATCTCTCTCAAAAGCTAAGAAATGAGGAAACCCTAGCTCAACTCTCTTCTTTTCTCTCAACCTTCGAAATCTCTCTTCTTTCTCTCTTTGAGTTGTTATTTCTCTTCTTTCTCTCCTATTTTCGTTTTTTGCTCATTTAAGAAGAAGACAACACTTCTTTCTTCCCATTTTACTCTTAATGATTGAGAAAAGTCCACCTTGCCCTTCCTTATAAGCTTAGGTTCTTTTAACTTTAAGTGTCTTGCTAAAAACACCCTTAAACATTTTTATAACCTTAACACTTTAATTCAATCAATCCTATATCATAAAATCTTTCTAACATCACCATAATAATTAACTCCACAGACTTTCACAAAGACCTCATAATTAATGTAAATCATACTTATTTTTCAAGAAAAAAATTTTAGGCCAACATCCCATATGCGTTATCGTTTTGGCATGCTACCGCTTCCCATCTACGCTATGTCGTTTTTGTCATAGATTGCTTCCTTCCAACTGCCTTCATCTACTTCCAACGCTGCCATTTTGGCTTTCTTCATGTTTTAGGTTGTTGGTGTTTTTTGGCCTCCAGCGGGTTAGATTGTCCATCATCTTTTAAATTCACGTTGTTGTATGAAACATGCAAAGCTTCCTACTTCCTTATTTTTCCAGCTACATGTCGTGAATAACTTTAATTCTTCTTCTCTGTGTTTTCTTTTTTTTTTCCTTCTTCTTGTCTTTTAATTTTCTTCTTGCTCCATGAAGACAAGTGAAATTTAATCTTCAGAAAATGACCAAAATATAGAGCTTTCACTCACTTTAACTTCTTTTCTTCTAAATTGTACCTAAAATTATATATGAGTCAAAGTGAGTATCTTAAGCAATTTCATGTCAATAATGGTTAAGTGTTATAGAATACTTTCATAATCAATTAAGTACCTATCAAGTGCTTTAATGAAAATAGTGAACAAATATAAAGGTAAAGAATCACCTTGTTTTAACCCTTTAACTCATTCGATTATCTGGGTATCAATATACTAGACTTCGTACCACTATTCCTTAATTTTCTTGTAATATCGACCCGCTAAACATAGTTTTAAATATGAAGTAAATTTTCTTATCTCTTCAATTTATTAGATTCAATGTTAATATTAAATAATTATTACTATTAATAAATTACTTCGAAATTATATTTCTAAATTAGTATAAATAACAAATAAAAATATTATTCCATGCTTATAAACTATTAATTATCTTATTAATTAGTATTATTATATAAAATAAATATAATCAAAGACGTATTCTACTATCATTTTAAACTGATTAATATATTACTAATTACTAATAGAATAAGATAACTTAATATGTTAGTAAATTTTAAGAAAATAAATTAAGATTAAATATTCATTTATATTTTATAAATACAAATTTTATAATTTATTTGTTAATATTAAACTTAACTAATTTAACTAATAATTTTTGACAAAAATATGAATTATAAATAAAATAAGAAATTGATCATTTTATTTATTAGGATTATTACATAATAAATAAAATTTATTAAAGACTTAACTTACTATCATATTAAACTTAGAGGTGGTAGTAGGCCCTAGGCCCAAGTTCGACCTGAAAAATAAGAATAAGATCCCAACCAAAGCAAAAGGTCAATTAAGTCAAGCCAAGCCTGAAAATTGTATAAAAATATTCGTCTTTTTAATTTGTAATAAAAACGATGTCATTTCTTTTTAAAGATTAATTAAAAATTAGTTGAGCTTTGGGCTGAGTTTGGCTAGATTGTTGAACCTGAGCTCATACTCAGCCCAAAATTTAATTTTTTTTTTAAAATCATAACCTTACTTGAATATGATAAATTACAAAATCAATTTGTCTTAAGCTCATTGACTTTGGGTTATGCCTATGCTAAATTGTCATCATTAATTAAACTAACAAATATTATTAATAATTCACAAATATATCAATTATTAAATCTAAATAAAATAATTAATATTTCATAATAATATTATTATTTTAATATAAATAATAATATATAAATATGATAAATTACAAAATCAATTTATCTACACATACCATATATTTTGTGTTGCTAATTTACGATCACTCCTTTACGACATGGTTTGCCATGTGTCTAAAAAATGTCACATCACTCGAAGTTAATGACATAACTTAATAGAATTATTGGACCCTAATGGCACCCAAGAGGGGGATAATTTGGATGTTAATGAATTTAAGTTTTTTTAACTTAATAAAGACATTTAATTAATTTTGAATTGAATGACGAAATGCAATGGCAATTTAACTAAGCTTAATCAATTAACCAAGAATAAGGTAAGGAGTGGCGTATAGGGAAGATAAATTAGAAATTGATTTTATAGCAGTTCAATAAGCAAACTGTTAGTCCTTAATGACACCTAAGAGGGTGGGAGTGAAATGGGAGTTTACGAAATTTAACAATTTTTATAATTAATATACTTAGTTAACAACAATCAATATAAATAAGTACGAGGACAGTACTTAATATAAATTAATCAAACAATTAAAACATAATCTACAGATGATGGGAAGGAGAGAATGCAAACCGATTTATAGTGGTTCATC
This sequence comes from Erythroxylum haughtii, assembly GCA_025504935.2. NCBI lineage: Eukaryota > Viridiplantae > Streptophyta > Magnoliopsida > Malpighiales > Erythroxylaceae > Erythroxylum > Erythroxylum haughtii. The sequence continues at coordinate 2,961,384 of JANSVB020000430.1, read as the reverse complement.
AGATAACCTTTTCTTACGTTCACTTCTAAAACTCTTCTTACAATTCCACTATTATTTTTCTTTTAAGACAAATAATAACCTTTATACAATGTTTCTTGGTAAAAAAGGACCTTTTTTACAATCTTCTTCCAAGGTGAAGAGAAACCTTAATCCCACTTGAAACACTCCTAAGTACAATATTCAATACCCCAACAATGTATTACAACTCACAAATATCTTGATTATTCACTTAATAACTCAAAACTTGTTCACCCAAAGATAAGACAATAATGCTTAAATGATTGAAAAACTCTTTGAAATGTGTGTATATAACACCTAGAACTTATTGATGTTAAAACCAATGAGAAAACACCTATTTATAGGTTTTTAGGACTGCTATTAACCATTAGAGCCTAAAATAGTACACAATAGTTGACTAGTACACATTAAAAGCTCCAAATTCACTAGTCATTGGAACACTAATGAACCAATATACATATTAATTGACCAATATGGCACGTTAGTCAACCAATAAATTAACCAATGTTATAGCAAACTCATACTACATCAAATTTAATAACTTTAACCTAGATTGGTCGACCATTAGCTCATATTGGTCAACTCAATTCTTAAACTCAGTTTGTTTAATTCAAATATGAATTAAACATGTTGCAAAATGTTTCTGAAAACTTTTCTTAAAGAGCATAAGCCTTTTATATAAAAACTAAAAGCTTCAATGCCTTTTGGATCATCAAATTAAAAATTAAAATTAAAATTAATAATATGACATGTAAAAATGATCTTAATGAGCCTTGACCTTCTTTTGTTCTTTAACTCATGGGTTATAAACTTGAACTTCCCTTGTTTAAGTTCAAGCATGATTTTCTTGAGTTTATGATTTCACTTTGTTCTAATATCTATTTTCATCAAAATAATAAACTTATTAGTGGTAATTATATTTTTTTATCATCAAAAAACCAAGTCGAACCTCCCTTTGATAAAAAATCTCTCCCCTTTTTTGATGATGAATAATAAATACTTAATAGATTATGTTTTATTATGATATTTAGTGTTTTTCTTGTTTATTTGAGAGTTTTATGTTGTTTTTGGTGCTTATTTGGTTCTTTATGTGTCTTTAGGTCTTAATTGCCTTCGTGGATCAAAAGGAGAAGAATTAGGGCAAAATCGGGATAGAAAATGGAAGAATTGGAACTATTTTAGAGGGACATGCTTCTACTAGTGAAGGACACAATCATGTAAATCATGTACATGACCATATGAAGGATTATATAACTTTGTGAGTATATATAGCGTCACATTGTTTCATTCGTATGAGGGTGGACAGACTCGTATAGTTCATGTACATAACCGTGTCCATTGCCCTTGTAAGCTTTTGAGAAAGTGTCTACATGCGACTTTGAATAACTTTTTGAGGGACTAGGTAGTCACATAGCTTGTGTGGTGGTTTGGGAGAGAGATACTCTTTCACCAATTAAAACACATGTATCTAAAATATTTGTACCAATTCATCAACAAAATCAAAAAGAGAGGGATTCAAACCCTCAGTATGAATAAATCACAAAACAGATTAGTGACAGACAATTATTTTTCTATATTTATATACCCATATTTAATTTATTTTTCTTGTTATTTAAGAGTTATAGTATTTTGGTAATTAATTTACTTCAAGTGTGTTTTTAGGTGATAATTGCCTTCACAAACTAAGAGGAGATGTATTCGGGTGAAATCATGGCATGGAATGGAAGAATTGAAGAAATTGCGGAGATATTCAATTGTGCATAGTGATCGTATAAGTCACTGTATATGTGTGGAGCTTCAAAGACACAATTCCTGTTTGTGTGGAGTTACATACCCATATATGTTGACATACAAGGCCATGTATTTTACCCTTGTAAGTCTATATAACATTGTAAAGTCACAAATTAAGGTGTTTTTGGATATATACAGTCACATACATGACTATGTAAGGGTCTGTGTAAATCCCAAAAATCTAGTTTGTTAATATATAGGGATAATAAGAAGGCTACATTAAGGGAGGTAGAATAGAAGCGTTTGAATTTAGAAAAAGGCAAAAAAAAGTCATCAAAGAAACCTTAAAAGGAAAAGTAAAAACATAAAAATAGTTTACACATTATAAAGAAAAAGATCAAATAGTGGAAACATCATGTTAATTCCATCTTTTCAAAATTTCCATATCAAGGCTTTCAAGCTTATGTATTATTTTCTTATTCTATTTCATTGCCTTGGATATCAATTTTAAATATTTGTGTTATGAACATGATTATGGAATTTTAAATCTATATTAGGGCTTATTATTGAATTGTTTTGTTTAATGTTTATTTTGTTGAATTCAATATAGTATTACTTTATAGTATTTGTTGAACTTATACTTGATAAGAAATTGAGAGATTGAATCAAAGTTATTTGTGTTAAGTTGTGGAAAAAGAGTTGATACCTTAATAGACTTACAAATATCAAATTAATAAACAATTGAAGGAGATCTTAACTATAAGTTAATTATCTTTAGGATTGCTTCAAATCCAAATGAGTAGTTAAAAGTAGTTTTGAGAATTGAGAGGTTTCAACTTAACTGTTATCTATTTCAATTGGAATTACTTGGTTAGATCTCAAGAGAGGGTAATAAAAATATTAGGATATTTAGGATCAAACATAATTGAATTAATAAGGCAGAAGCATAACTATCTTTATTGATTCAATTGCTTAGTTTTATTAGTTTATTTTAATTTTAGTTAATTCAATCATTTATTACCTTAGACATTCAAATTGTTGGGTGAATACTCAAGTTCTCATGGGAACGACATCTTGTGTACTACAATATAGGATCCATATACTTACGGTATTGCATACATTAAAACTAGCAAACAATTAGCAATCTAATGCTTTAGTCCACTCAACAATCTCTCTTAATTAAAAAAAGTAATTACATTACACAAAAGGTAAAGTTGTAAAACCCCCTTTTTGATCTCTCTTTATTACTTAGAAACCTTAATTATGAAGTAAAAAAGGCATTTATAAAGGCTAATTAAAGGGAGTAGATGATAGAGTTAAAGTTTGGAAGCATAATTGGAGTTCTAAATACAATTATGAACTTATGCGTAGAAACATGAAGGTTACATCAAGGATCTGATAAAGAGCACTCTTTCATTGAAGTTTTAGGGGATCATATTAGAGAAAAGGGGATATACGATGGATTCTCTTCTTTTTAATTCTTCTTTTGAACTTTCGGTTTTGTTTTCTATCTTTATGAACTAAATTTGTTTAGTGCTTTGTATGAAGAACCATAAGTTAGGATGGACATTGTGATTTATGAGAGTGAGATGCCTTCTATCTTGACCTTATCTCCTTCATATACTTATAGAGGGCTCTTTGGGGAAAAAAGGATTACCCCTAAAGTTTTGGAGATTAGTTTTTATTGGTTTTCGTTGTTTAAGGATGCATATGTCTTTTGCAAGTCATGCGATAGGTGCCAATGATCAAGTAATTTGTCCCTTAGATATTTTTTTATGTTTAAGACAATAATTTCATAAGACTATTCCTTTCGTCTTTTGGCTTTCATTATATCTTACTTGCATTTGATTATGTCTCCAAGTGGGTGGAAGCTAAAGCCATTAAAACTGATGACATTAAATTTGTTGAAGTTTTATTAAGTCTAATATCCTTTCTAGGTTTGAGATGCCAAGAGCCATCATAAGCGACAAGGGAACACACTTTTGCAATAGGGTGATGGAAATTTTGTTTAAGAAGTACTATACCATGCATTAGGTTTCTAAGTCCTACCATCCCCAAACTAGTGGCCAAGTTGAGGTATCCAATAAATAAATCATGTTTATATTGGAGAAAATAGTTCAACCTAGTAAGAAGGATTGAAGCTTAAAGTTCGAAGATGCATTGTGGGCCTATAGGATAGCCTATAAAATACCAATTGGTGTGTCCCCATATAGATTGGTGTTTGGGAAGCCATGTCATATTCATTTAGAGCCACAATATAAGGCATAATGGGCTATCAAGCATTGCAACTTAAACCTTGATAAGATAGGAGTATATAGAAAGCTACAATTACAAGATCTTGAAGAGATGCTAAATGGCTCGTATGAGAATGCAATGATATGAAAGGAAAAGACCACAATTTTCCATGGACTTAAATTATTCCCAAGTAAGTTGTGTTCTCTTTAAATTGGTCCTTTTGTGGTTTGTAATGTTTTTCCATATGGTGCAGTAGAGATAGAGAGCTTGAAAATTGGAAACACATTTAACGTGAATGGTCATCACCGAAGTTGTACTATGAAGGAGTCTAAATAGAGAATGTGAAAGCAATGATACCTAAAGGCAAAGATGGAATCACTTAAAGAGAAAAACATAAAGTCAAGCTAATGACAATAAACAAAGGCACTACTTGGGAGGCAACCCAAGGGGAGTTTGTTCATTTTCCTTTACATTTTTGCATTAATTGTTTTGTTGAATTCTATAATAAATTCATAATTGGCTATAATTATACACCCATATTTAACATATTTTCTTGTTATTTCATATTTTGTTGTATATTTGGTACTTAATTTGCTCTAAGTGTGTTTATAAGTTATAATTGCCTTTATGAACTAAATAGATAAGAATTTAGATGAAATCATAACATGAGACCAAGATTTGAACCAACTAAGGACCTATATGCCCTTGTATAGATGTTAGCCCCTTAGCATATGAAAGCACTTCACAACTAGCTGGAAACGAGCCTTAGGTTGAAGGTTAGTTAGATCGCACACTTAACAGTGGCATATAAGAGTTCCAAGGTAACTTAGCAAGTTAGATCAAGCATGGTACGAGTTTTGGTAGAGTTTTATCTTGTACAAGTTAATTTAGCTAAGGCTGAATCATTAATGGAATAAGGACTTAGTAAATGCTTAAATGAATGGACCATGGATAATGGACTTGAAATGGGTAAGCATTGGATCATACTAGTGCGTTGTGATAGGCTCTAGACTTGAATGACTTATCATCAATAGATAAAGATCATAGGGAGATCTTGGATGATGTGGTGGATAAGATCACAATAGATATACATCAACTCTAAAGATAAAGACCATGTGGGAGGATCATCTAAAGATAGTGGATATCTTCACAAATATGGATGGATCATTCCTAGATAGATGTTATCTTTTATATTGTTAATTATGATGTAGATAGATCCTATCAAATATAGTCTTATTTAGATGGGGCTTCATCTATTTGGATAATGTGATGTAATCTGATATGATAAGTTGTGATCTAGGAAGTTGAGTTCTATTAGGATTCCAATTTGGCCATGAAGTTAGAAATAACACAGAGATTAAGAGAATATTTCTTTGTATACTTTGAGAGAAGTAACAAAGGTTAACATTTTTTATTTTTTTGTGCTTTTATTATTGTCATTATTAGTTTAGTGCTTTATTAATAATCTTAAAAAAATGAGAGTTAAATATTATTAAGGTCGTGAGGTGTTCTAAAACTAGTTGGTTTGTCAATGATCACGTGGAAGGCTGAATCTTGCTTAAACAGACCTAAGTGAGATTGCTATACAAAGGAATAGGTGCAACTTGTGGTATAAGTTTGGTGTTTAAGAAGACCTTTGTAACAATAGAGATAGTGTAAGTCTTTGTAAATGTGTGAAGATCGAAAAAATTGATTTATGGTTATGATGAATTACACTCTTGTGTATCTTGATATATATGACCTTGTATGTTGCCTGTGTAAGTTTTTATGCTTTTGTGAAATTGCAAATTCAAGCATTTTTATTATACGCGGTCTCTCACATTCCCATGTAAGTGATTGTGTAAATCCAAAAAACCTTAAATTTTATTATAAAAGGACGTGAGTGGAGGCAAATTAGGAGAGCTAAGTTTTGCAGTAGTTTTAAGATATAAGAAACCTAAAGAGGTGACGAATTTGATTAACGAATTAGGAAAGCATGAATTTAATGTCAAGAGATCCAGTAGAAAGCAACATCAGATCTAAACTTGCAAGAAGATTCAATAAAAGAAAAAAAGAGGATTCATAATTATGATTCCTTTGTTTTCTATTAGTTTTTCTTCATGTTTATCTTTGATTTTGTTTTCTATGATTAGTAACTGAAATTTTTTAGTATTTAAGTGTGATAAACCCTAGTTTGGAATAACAATATGTTTTAATCTTTTATTTAAAACAATTATATTGATTGATTATTGGTATTCAATTATGTGTTTTACTCTTATTATAATATATCTGACATATTAGTGCAAGATTTGATTTCATATGAGAAATCCTCTTGTATGAATAGATTTACCATAATTAGAAGGAGTTGCAAGCAAACCTAAAGATAGGCCGATATAATCCTCTGGATTAGGGTTAAACCTAATAACAAAATTCATCAATCAATAAAACAATCGTAGGGGTTTTAATTACAAAGATTTTTGTTAATCAACTAATGGATTAGTTAATAATAGTCTTGATAGAGTTTTTTTTAATAAAAATTAAATAAATTAATAAGGAAATAATGTTCAGCACAACATTATCCTTTACCAAAGATACAAAAGGCAATTAAAACGTCAACGTAGCCAATAACAAAACCAATCTAAACGACTTCATAGTCAAGAGACTAAAACTCCATAAGAGGCAAACAGTTGAAGGAGTAACTCATTCAGGATTTCCCCAAATCACAATCTAAGAGTTACCTTAAATGTTCTCCCACAAAAGCTCCTCCAGTAAATTCCAAATTAGGTTCAAACCTTCTTCAACTGATTATGGAGGAAAGTAATTTCTGAGCTGCTGTTCAAACCTTCATTTCTCGTTTTTTCTTAATCCTGCTTCTCTGATTAGGGAAATACGATGGGTTTTCCATAGGTGTAGTCTTTCAACTCACGATTATAACTTCAAAAGGTCTCCCGAAGGAGAGATCCGAAAAGGTAAGTGCTTCCTTTTAGATTCCAGTAAATGTTATGCATATGATTATACGAGCAAAATAAAGTTGGGAGTTCTTAGAAATTCATTAGATTCTCCAAGAAGTAACTAGTATCTCACTGCATTTTTCCTCCATCTTGTTAATGATCAGTTGTTCTCTGATATTGTTAGAGATGATATCAGGGATTGTATGAATGCCTTTTTCTTTTCTACAAACCTTTTGTTATTTCTCTCCCTCTAGATCTGTTGAATGCATATAGTTATAACAACCATGTATACTTCCTTGTCATGCTTGGAAGCATGGTTCAGTATTATCTCTTAGATTATACCGTTTAGGCTTCTATGGTTGTAGTTGAGATAACATAGGGAAGATATGTGATACCATACAATTGTTGAGATATAAGAAAAGGTGTTTAGATGGTGAATAAATTAATTATGAGGTTGTTAAAGTTGATCAACCTAATTCTAGGGAGAGAAAATAGCTTAACAAAAATGAGAGTAAGGAAGGAGAAATTAGTGAATTTGATGATCCGACATATGAGGGTGAGGAAGGAGAAGTTAGTGACTTTGATAACTAGTTTAGCTAATTCAGATGATATATTTGATAAGGGATATGATGAAGAGGTTGTGAAAAAATGTATTTATAGTGGCATAGAAAAAGTCCCAACAAATAATATATTAGATATAGATACATATTTAGTATATGAAGATTCTGATGACCTTAGGAGCATAGATGCCAGTTCATATGAATAAGGGAAAAGAAGACCTAAGTTCCCAGATTTTAATTTACATAATGATATGTTAAGGCCAATTAATTTAAATGGTGGCATGGTATGTTATTTGATTCAATGAAAGCATTTAAGCAAACTCTCGTGCAATATGTTGTTGAAGAGGGGTTTGATTATATATATATCAAAAATGAGAGTTGTAGAGTAACTATTATATGTAAGAGTTTTGGGTAGAGGATACATGCTTCTCTAACATAACATGGGACAACATTCCAAATTAATACATTTCAATTCAACCATGAGTGTGGTATAGAATATCGGAAAACAAATATAAGGCGAAATGGATTGTAAAGAAATATATCTTATATTTTAGAGATTGTCCTATGTGGAATGATATAGGGCTTAGGGGTGCACTTTTAAGAGACTTTAATGTTAAGGTCACAGACAAAAGGCAATATAGAGTGAAAAAGTTTATATTATAGCTTTTGGCAGGTAAAAAGGGAAAGTAATCAAGATTTGAGGAGCTATGGATTAGTTATATTGCAGTACAATCTGGGTAGTACTTTCATAATCAATTATCCACAAAATACTTTTGATTTTAAATACATATGCTTAAATGGTTGTAGAAAGGATTTCTTGGCTAGTTGTAGGCTTGTGATTTATGTCAGCAGTTGTCACTTAAAGGGCAAGTATAGAAGGCAATTACTTTCGACCATTGGATTGGATGCAAATAACAACTCATTTTCGATAATATAAGTTGTGGTTAGAACTAAGACTCAAGTATCATGGAAATGATTTCTTGAATATTTTCAAGAAGACATTAGACACCATTAGGATCATAGTTAGGTTTTCATTTCCAATTAACAAAAGGTAAAGTTATATTATTAGGTTATCTTTTTATCTTATAAATATTCATTTATATTCAACATACCTTGTTGATTATATGAAACAAAGTTTGGAACATATGTTCAATGTTGATATGGTTGGTGTCAAACATAGATATAGTGTAAGACATATTTATGTAACCTTTAAGCCAAATTTAAGATTACAAAGGTTATAAAGAATATAGTGTGGAGTGTGGTTAGAGCATATAACTTCAATGAATTTGAAAGGTATATGATTTTTTAATTTTGCATAGCACTTAAACTTCAAAGTATATGGTGATTTAATCTATGTTGGAATTCTTTTTTTCTTTGAATAGGTACATGAAGCAATTAGAAGGTATTGACAAGTTAATCTATTACTGGTGGGACAAGATACCAACCTACAAATGGCATAGGCACACTCATAATGTAAACTTAAATATGACATGTTATTGAACAATCATTATGAAAGCTTTAATGCTCACATTAAGGTTGCTGGGATAAACCAATCTTCGCAATGTTTGAGATAATTAAAAGGGCAATAATGAAGAGATTTAACAAAAACAAGGAAAGGATGGAGAAATTTAAAAGAACTGATTGTCCTAGGATCTATAAAACCTTGGAAAAGTTTAAACAACTTTTTAGTAACTAAATTTCATATTTTAGTGGTGGGAGATTGTTTGAACTGGAGCATATGAATTTTGACCAACATATTGTTGATTTAGGTAACAAGACTTGCACATATAGGAGATGGTATTTAAGTTGAATTCCTTGACAATATGTTTATGTTACAATCAGACATAATGGTGGCAAAAAGAAGATTATGTGAACTTGACGTATAGTAATGAAAATTTTGAAACTATATACGCATGTGAATTTTCCAATTCCTGGTAAAGATTTATGGTCAACCCCCACCAAGTTTCATGGTATGAAATCCGTCCATGACAATAAACTAAAAAGGCTAAAAGAACAAAAAAAAAGACAAAAATCAAAGAGGTAAAAGACGAACATAACTTATATAAAGTTACTCAAAAAGGAATTTAGATGTCATACGAAATATGCAAACAATATGGTCACAATTCAAAAACATGTTCCAATAAAATACATAATAGTCAAACTAGCAATAAACAAAAGAACCAGTACAATCAATAAAGAGAAGAAGACGACGAAGAAGAAGAAACTATGTTTTCTTTTGTATATGGTGCATATTGAGAGTAGCGACTCGTGTAAATAGAGCTTATTTTAGATATGGATATACTCACATTTATGTAACTTATGTTTTATTTTGGTTTCAAGATCTCTTAAAAAAACATTTAACCAAATGATTGCTTGGGCCTTGTTTAGATTGAGATCAAAGAGAGATTTTTATATTGTTGATCTATTGAAAGGTATGAGGATTTGTTCAGTTTCTACTTTTGTGATTTGATTAGAAACAAAGGATTCAATAACCTAATCAAATGAACAA
>JANSVB020000430.1:2930334-2946537 GCA_025504935.2 Erythroxylum haughtii | reverse complement strand
GGTGCAAAAGTTGATAAGCTGACGCATTGGTATAGCGCTTGTTAGGGCTCGCTAGCCATTCCAGTAGGTCAGTTAAGGAGCAATTAGGTAAATAGACAAGGGGCGCGAGGTGTCTAAGGAGGTCCATGGAATCCTCCCTCCAACTCCAAGCATCATTAATTATTACATCAGAAACACGGGCTGTGAGTGGAAGCACCGATCCATTGATCTCTCGTGGAGTGGCCAAGGAGCTCAGAATTCCTCGCGGGTGCCACGGATCCTTCCAGAAAAGAGTAGACATATCATTCCCAATCCTAAATCTGAATTGATGAAACAACTTGTCCCTAACTGTTAAGATCTTTCTTCAACTCCACGAACTATTATAGGAAGCAAGAGCACTCCAAAAATTAGTCCTACGCAGAATAATTGTATGAACCTACTTAACTCACAGAGCTTCCCAACCCTCAATCAAATACCATATCCATTTTCCCAAAAGAACATGATTCCAAGTAGTCAAGTGTTTGACCCCTAAGCCCCCTTCCTTTTTAGGACGACATATGTCGCTCCACTTCACCTTAGCCTTAGGATTAGGCATTACCTAACCCGCCCATAAAAAAATCCTAAGCTTAGCCTCGATATCCTTAAGGATGGAAGAGGGGAGAATAAAATGAGAGGACTAGTAGACATGGAAGGAGGATAGGACAGAAATAACCAATTGGAGTATACCCGCATAAGAAAGGCTCTTATGAGTCCACCGATTGATCCTATTGTCAATACGATCTATGAGAACAGCACAATCCCTCCTAGAAAGACGACCTGTAATGAGGGGGACTCCTAGATACGTAAAAGGGAGGGAACCTTGTTGAAGACCGGAGACAAATGTCATCCTACGACTCAGATAATTTACATCCAAGGAAAGGTAAAACTGACTTTTGGATGTATTCATTTTCATGCCAGAAAATTGAGAGAAAGTAAACAAGGAATCAAGCAAAAGCTGAGCTAAGATCAAATCCCCATGACAGAACATTAAGAGGTCATCTGCAAAAAGAAGATGGGTAAGCTTAAGACCTTGACATCTCCAATGCTATTTGAACTGAGGGTTATTGTCTATAGTGGCTCTCAGATTCCTAGAGTACACAGAATAAAAAGGAAAGGGGATAGGGGATTTCCCTATCTTAACCCAGATTTACCTTTTAAAAAAGGTGTGGAAGACCCATTGACAAGGATGGAATAAGAGGGGGAGGTGATGCATTCTCGGACCCATCCAATGAACCTCTGCTGGAGACCCATTGCTTCTAAGGTGTTAAGAAGGAAATCCCAATGAATAGAATCATAGGCTTTGCGGAGATCCATTTTGAAAGCACACCTCTTGTGAGAATTGGATATGTGGTAATTCTTGAAAATATCTTATGCTAAAAGGATATTGTCCCCTATTCGGCGATTCTTGATAAAGGCACTTTGATTAGGGCTGATAATAAGAGGGAAGAGAGAGCTTAGGCGATTTGCTAAAATTTTAGCAATAACCTTGTAGATCAAATTGCAACAGGAGATGGGCCTAAAATCTTGGATGGTGGAAGGGTGAGCTGTCTTAGGAATAAGGGTTATGAAGGTGGAATTAAGCTCTTTAAGAAGTTTGCCCTGGAGAAAAAAGTTTTGAATAGCTCCTGTAACTTCCTACCCTATAATAGGCCAAGCCTTTCTGAAAAAGTGCCCATTAAAACCATCAAGGCCAAGGGCCTTATTAGGACTAAGAGAGTGGAAGGCCTCTCGAATTTCTCTAGGTGAGACTTCAGCTATAACTGCTTGAGAATGAAGGCCCTCAAGTTGCTGAGGAAAAAAGATTAGCTACAAACTCCTTAGAGGAGTGAAGATGCTGTGATGCCCCAATAGAGCCTTTGAAGAATTCGAGAAATTGGGATGGAATTGCACTAAGCTCCACTACCCTACTACCAGTACCCACCTCTTGAGAATGAATAGCATTTCGGTTCCTATTAGCAAGGAGGGAATTATGAAAAAATTTTGTATTACGGTCTCCTTCCTTAAGCCATTTGATCCTAGAAGCTTGTTTGTAAAAAGATTCCTGATCCTCGAGAGAGTGATAGAGGTCTCTAATGGCTTCAGTTTCTCTAGCTAACAGAGGGGAAGATCTAGGAGAGTACCTCAATTGGTCATGAATGTGGTTCAACTGGGTTTGACAATTCACTACTCGAGCATTGATATCCCCTATCTGACTGGAATTCATAATTTTAAGAGCTGCCTTGACCTTTTTAAGTTTAGTCACAACCCTAAACAAGGGGGTACCTAGGATAGGAGAGGCCCAAGCTTCCTCAACAACCCTCAGGAAATTTGGCTGAGTAGCTAAAAGGTTGAAGAACCTAAAGGGAGAAGGGGCCTTCGGTTGGCTCCTAATGGCTTTAACCACTAGAGGGGAATGATCAGAAGTATGAGGATTATGGATAATACAATGGGAAGAAGGGAGCCGAATACTCTAAGAAGAGTTAATAAGGGCTCGATCGAGCTTACGAGTGTAGAAGGAAGCACCTAGATGTTTATTGGACCAAGTAAACTGAGGCTTACTTGAGTTTAGGTCGAATAAGTGACAAGCCCCTACAAATTCTCTGAAATCATGCTGATTACTCATGGCAGAAACACTAGGAGGGTCGGATTCATGGGGATGGAGAATGGCATTGAAGTCACCAGCAAGTAGCCACAGTTCTTGACCAACAGACAAGGATATATTGGTTAGATCATGCCAAAGAAGCTTCCTATGGGTCGGATTATTAGCTCCATAAACACAAGAAACATGGAAAGAGTCTACACTATGTCTAGGAAGGAGTTCCACGTGGACAAACTAATCAAAATAACTATTGACAGAGCACTGAAGGAGGTCAGACTTCCAAGCAATAAAAATTCTAGCATTGGACTAAGGGCTATGTTGCTAAAGCTATTCCAATTAGGAAACAAGGACTGACAGATAGAATGCAAAAGACCAGGAGAGCGAATCCTGGTTTCCACTAAGCAAACAAAAGCAATAGAAGATTGTTTAAGCCAAGCACGGACAATGTGCTATTTATTGGGGTGAGTCAGGCCCCTCATATTCCAAAAAACACAATCCATGTTCACAACCAGCTATGCCACAAACCTACCACTACTTCTGTTTTTTCCTCGTTTTCCTAGTTCTTTTAACTAAGAAATCCCCCTCATCCCCTCCCATAATCCCAGGACCAGCAGGTCTTAATTCAGAAGAAGGAGAAGGAGGTATACCTGGCTGGAGGTCTGGCTGAGCAGTAGACTCCCCACTGTTGCCACTGCATTCTTCGGATGAAGGGAGATGTGAGGCACCCAAAGGAGAACTCCTAGCTAAACTAACTTCAGGATCTCCTGTGACCTTCATGGTGTCAATGATAGTCTGCTGGGGTAGATCTAACACCTGGGGGATATCCATGGGGATCTTCAGAGGAGAAGGTGTTGGCACAGGGACCACTTGTGGCTCCAAATCCTTGGTCTGCTCCAACTCGTGACTAAGTCCTATTGCAAACTTGCGCCCTGTAGGTGCCCACACCTTCCGCTGCTCTCCCACTGGTGGCTGCCATTCATACTCAATGGAGACTTCCTAAAAGGAGATCTACCCATCCTCTCCATACGTGTCCAATTGGAACGTTGATGACCACTGCTTCGTCAACTCCAGTTCCACACATAATCTTGCATAGCTGATCCTAGACATTTTAGCAGTTGGAGTATCCATCAGTAGAGGAACTCCCACGACACTGGTGATTCTGCTCAATCCTTCGGTGGTCCAGTATTCGACTGGAATGTTATAGAAGCGAGCCCAAACTGAAGCTTTTTGGATCGCTGCCATGTCTCCACCATTTAAGCTCCATTGCCTGAGAAACAGTGGCTTACCTTGGATGTGCCACGGTCCATGTTCAACCACTGACTTCATGCCTTCCTCAGATTCAAAGCGAAACAGAAAGTTGTTGGAGCAAGTGATCAAGATCTCTTGAAGTCCAAAGGCAGCCCATGACCTCGCCAGGGCATGCTGCACCACCAGATAAGCCGGTCTCTTCCCCAAAAAGAAACCAAACAAAGCAATACGAAACTTAGAAGCTTCTCTCTGTGCGAGTTCCCTCGGAGGAATCACGAAGACCTGATTTTCCTTGACTTCAAGAGGGTAAAAGGAAAGCTCTGGAGTCTCACAAGGAGGCCCATTTCTTGCCTCCACGACGCTCTTTCAAGATCGAAGCGGAGCCGAGGAAGTAGGCACCTGGGGGGGATAAAGAGTTGAGGCAGTCTAGGTAGGAGGGGGACCTTTAGAGGGTAAAAGAGTGGGAACACAAGGTGTCGTATTCTGGATAGGACCAGGGGACGGGGAAGGCTCTGGAGTGTTAGGATTTGAATTTTGATTAGGGATTGGGTCTCGAAGAGGGGATTTCAGAGTAGGAATTGGAGCACTAATTAGGGATTTCTGAATAGGGATTTGGGGGACAGAAGGAGAAGAAGGTAAAGGGGATCCTCACAATGTCAACAACATCACGTGTGTGTGCCAAGTGCCATTAGCGAGTTCTATGGTTATTTAAATGAGATTAAACAGGTCTCAACACTCACTCAACAGTTGATACGAGACGTGTTTACATGATTGTAGAACACAAACACAAACAAATTCAAACAACTTACCAAATCAAGCTTAGTTTCAAGCTTCTCCTTCCTCTGTTCGGCTCTGTGATCGACCATTTCGCACAATGCGCTATCCATCGAGGCTTGGGTCCTTATTGCCCATCAATCTTCTGAATAACTTGTCGAAAAAGCTACGTGTTTTCACCTTTCTTGTTTTTGTCGAAGGTCATACGCAATGCTTCCATCTGCATCAATTCGACGATGAAAGCAGTTGTGTAATCTTTGTTCCTCCCGGGTATAGTTCGGTGTATGCTTCGATATCGAGCTTAGATTATATGTGGGCTTTGGGTAGAATTGGATTATAAAATTAATTTATAATAAATTTAAAAAAGGACATAAATTAATTTTATTAATTTTTTAAAAACGACTTGTCATTTTTGGGAAGGATTAAATCCTCTGTTCCGTTAACTAGTTCTGACATATTTTATTAAATCTTATTAATACATTATAAATATGTAGACAAAATTAAGCGACATAAGATTAAATACAAGAATAAGGTGATCCAACATTCCTGATTTAAAACTAAC
The DNA here is from genome assembly GCA_025504935.2 of Erythroxylum haughtii. Classification (NCBI taxonomy): domain Eukaryota; kingdom Viridiplantae; phylum Streptophyta; class Magnoliopsida; order Malpighiales; family Erythroxylaceae; genus Erythroxylum; species Erythroxylum haughtii. Next base: position 2,941,357 of record JANSVB020000430.1, on the reverse strand, counting down.
TAGCCATTTAGGGTTTACAGGTAGGGCAGGTAAATGCCAAAAATACCTCCGAACTAATTCTTGAGTTAGAAGCCCAGAAGTAACCCGTTGAGAACACAACAAAAAACAAACATATACACTTCTCAGAAAAACAAATGGGATGGGAAAAGTTGGTTGGAGTTGGACTTTTCTCCAACTTCCATGAAACGCCACGTGGCAGACCACGCATCTGCTCCTGAAAGTATCATTGTTTAATCCTCGCGTGAGCTTGACTGAGCAGAGCTGGATGTAAAAGGCTGAAGAAGAAAGCCTGAAGCATACACTACTTCTCGTAGTTAGTTAAGGATTTTGATGGGTACGTCCAGGAACAGTTTGGAGGTTCAATGGGTGTCTGTGACTGTTCTTTTCCTCTAAATATTTATTGGGTTTTGGACCTCGAAGGCAAAGGAAAGTCACGGTTTTTGACGGTGAAAGTTGAAAGGCTTATATTCATATTCAGATATTCATCGGAAGGGAGAAAAGGTTGCAGGGAATATACGTTTGCAGCATGCTACTTTAGCAAGTTCACTGCTTTTCTTGCAGTGAAAAGCAAAGCTTATTATGTATGCAAGATTTCAAGTTTAAGGTTTTTTGGGGAAAAAACATAACAACATGAATCTTGATGAACGAGTACTTCTTCTTTTCCTACCTAATAGTTACTCACTTAAATAAATGGACTGCAAGCAACAAGGTTGAATTTAATATATTTGAAATGCATTCAAGCATATAACTACTACATAGTAACATAACCTGGAAACTCTGTTTTGTAAGCGCAAAAAGAAAACAAGAAAGTGAAGAGATTGCGAGAAAATGCAAGCCAAAGATACCCATATCAGTTGAGGATCAATAAAAATAAAATAAAGGTGATGCCATGGGAGAGTTACCATCAAAGGTCGGGACTTGGGACTGACTGAGAGACTTAAAAAGAAGAGCTTCAATTCAAAAATGAAAAGGTCTTCGGACCGGATGCCCATTTCAATTTTCAGTTCCGTGTGATGGGGCTGTCACGTGGAATCCCCGTAAGAACTGGTATTGGTTATATATATATTTAATTTTAATTTTGTTCTTTTGACATTTTTTGACCAATAAAGAATGGTAAATACCAGAAAGCTTTCCGGTCCTCAAAAAGACAACACCTTAAAAGGTGAAACCTAAAAAGAGTGAACTCAACTATATATTATATACATACAGTATGTGATTATGTGATCATGCATGCATATGATATGGCCACCCTTTTTCAAACTTGAAAGTGGAAACCAAAGCCAACCCACCATGTCAATTTCCGCCAACTTCAAAACTCACTAAATTTAAACTTTCCTTTATCATAATGCATATACCAAATTGGAGTTGGTTTGAGAATGAAGATGCAAACTTGGATGGGATTGATTACCTTTGGTAAGTACCAAGTTCTGATGGAGTCACTGTCAGATGAATTATATGCAGCAATAACGGGTAATATTAAACATCCTATTCAAAAGGCATGAATTAATGGCCAAGAGCCATTTTTAATGGATTAGCAGAGAATCAGAATGATAATTGCCAAGACCATCAATTCCACTCAAGGGCTTGAAAAAGGAAAACACTGGCAACCGAAAATATCCTACTGGATTAGAAGACAAGACAAAAGTACTAAAAACGAAACAGCGAAATTAGGAACACACTCCAACCTTGGTGGTAGGGGTGAAGTGGATTGGGGATGCAGTGTTGACTTAGTTAACTTACATGTGTGAGCTGGATCCACTATTCAAGGACTGACCTACTTTCGAATAAAATAGTCGGAAATTTTTTATATATAAAAATAATAATTCAAGAAACAAAGAAACTGGAGTTTCAAGTTGCCACGCCATGGCCTTCTTCTTAACTCTAAATTCGTTCGTCTAAAATATATTCATCAAAAATTTCCCCTCTAGTAATTCCAAAAGTTCCATCTTTCTTTCAATTCTTCCAATATCTTATCTGGGTTCTTTCAGTTTTGAACCGGGTATCAATTTTTTGATGCCAAGTTCAAGTCCATGAATGTGAATTTTGTGCTCTCTGTATCTTTGTTTTTTTGTTTCTTGATCCAAGTTTTTCAGCTATGAATCTGAACAACGTTAAGAGATCTATGTCAATGGCTAGTTCTAGTACTACTAGTGTTGCTTGGAAATCCGGGGAGGTGGTCTCCGATCAGTTTCCGGCCGGTCTACGGGTTCTGGTTGTCGATGATGATCCAACATGCCTCATGATCCTGGAGAAGATGCTCAGAACATGTCTTTATGAAGGTACGATTGAGGTTTCTATGAAGTGTAACTACTCTTGCAAGCATCGCGCCTCTAATTTTGCTATGCTGGTATCACTTTTGTTATTCAAATTTGCGATTTTGGTATCAATCTAGTTTCTTCAGACGCATCTAGAAGTTAAACATGTAAAGGATTACTATTTTGTGTTCTTCGATGGTTTTTCTTCACGAATATGTTAGGTGTATGAAGAACAATTTTAACATTCCTTTGAGCTGCCTCATATCCGAAGTTTTCTAGTTGTTTTTATCTAAATAAAACTGTGGTTTATGTTCAAGTTGTGGCTTGGTCTGGTGTTGCTAAGTTTCGTAAAACTCCTGATAATTTTGAAGTCAATCCTTATCTTTTTCGCTGAAGTAATTTGTATGCCATCCGAAGGATTAAAGAAATATCCGTGTTTTGGATGTTTGTGAATGAGAAAGAGATCAGAAAGCTCATGTTAGTCTTCATCAAGTGGTTGATTCTTTTTTTTTTTTTTTTCTGTGGTGACATTTTTCAGTAACAAAGTGCAATCGAGCTGAAACTGCCTTGTTGTTGCTTCGAGAGAACAAAAATGGGTACGATATTGTTATTAGTGATGTCCATATGCCTGACATGGATGGCTTCAAACTGCTAGAGTTTATTGGACTGGAGATGGATCTGCCAGTGATCAGTAAGTATTCAACTGTAATGGCTTAATATAATTTGGTTAGAATTGTTGGTCATATAGTTTAGATCAATGTTGTGTCTAACACATAATCCATGTAATAAACAGTGATGTCTGCTGATGATGGAAAAAACGTTGTCATGAAGGGTGTTACTCATGGTGCATGCGATTACCTGATTAAACCAGTCCGGATTGAGGCACTGAAGAACATATGGCAGCACGTGATTCGGAAGAAAAAGAATGAGTTTAGGGAATTGGAGCAATCAGGAAGCGCAGAAGAGGGAGACAGGCAACAGAAACTATCTGAAGATGTGGATTATTCATCCTCAGCAAATGAAGGAAATTGGAGGACCTCAAAGAAGAGGAAAAATGAAGAAGAAGAAATTGAGGACAGGGAAGATACGTCCACATTAAAGAAACCACGGGTAGTTTGGTCAGTTGAGCTCCATCAACAGTTTGTTGGAGCTGTTAATCAACTAGGCATCGACAGTGCGTATCTTACAGCCCTTCTATTCAATTAGCTGGTTTTTTTTCCTTCTCTTTTTATCTATATAATGAAATTTATAATTTAGGATAAGCTATAGTCGAAATATGAGTTAGGGGACTTTTGAGAAAATAAGTCATGCAATAGGAATTTGTCCAATAATACGTGCAACCCTTAGTTGCGATTAAATTTCAATCGGTTATGGTTCGCCCTCCGAACTGTGCTCTTCCAACTTTATTTTGTATCCTACAGCTACGTCTACTGTCAGATTAATTCCCAAGTCTCATCCATTTTTCCTAGTTGTCTTCTAGTAATTAGATTATTGTTTTCAATTTGATTTCAAATTTTGTTGCCTCTTACATTCCTACATCGGTCTGTAATAACAGAGGCTGTTCCAAAGAAAATTCTTGAATTGATGAATATTCAAGGGCTCACCAGAGAAAATGTTGCCAGTCATCTTCAGGTATGATACGCTCAAGTATAACTTAAAATAGTTCACTAATGAAGATTAACCAGCATAATTCTGTTATTACTTAATTTGCGACTTGAGGTGTGTTATGATTACCTGCTTATCTTAAATTTATCTCTAGCAAATACTGATATTTTCCTACCATGTCAAATAGAAATATCGCCTGTATCTTAGAAGGTTAAGTGGGGTTGCACAGCACCCGAACAATTTGAGCAACTGCAACTCCTTTATTACTCCACAAGATCCAGCTTATGGAGCATTATCCTCACTAAATGGACTTGAGCTTCAAACACTTGCTGCCACTGGTCAACTTCCAGCACAAAGTCTTGCAACACTGCAAGCAGCAGGAATTGGTCACTCACCAGCAAAACCTAGAATGCCCATGCCCATTGTGGATCAAAGGAACCTTTTTAGCTTTGGAAGTCCAAAAGTAAGATATGGGGATGGCCAACAGCAACATCTGAGCAACAATAGGCAGATGAATTTGTTCCATGGAATCCCAACAGCCATGGAGCCCAAGCAGCTCACAAGTTTACATCATTCACTCCAATCCCATGGGAGTATCAATGTGCAAGTCAATGCCCAACAAGATCAGGCTGTTCAAAGTAACTCCTTGTTAATGCAGATGTCACAACCGCAGCCTAGAGGTCAAGTGCTAAATGATAATGCCACCCAGGTCTCCAGACCTCCATCATCTATGGGCCAACCTATTGCGTCAACCCCAGTTGCTGGTAGTAGTGGGGTCTTGGCTAGGAATGGGTTGACTGAAAATGGGAGAGGTGCGACATATAACCCAGTTTCCCAGTCTGCTTCACTGTTGAACATCCCCATGAACAACTCTGCAGAACTCCCAGGCCACAGCTTTCCTCTCGGAAGTACTCCAGGGATACCCAATCTCTCTTCTAAAGTGCCATATCAAGAGGAGATTGTTAACTCAGAGATGAAAGTGTCAGGAGGATACACGCCAAGTTATGACATTTTCAGTGCTTTGCATCAGCACAAATCCAATGATTGGGAATTGCAGAATGTAGGGTTGACCTTCAATGCCTCTCAACAACCCAGTTCTCTTCAAAGCAACTTAGATGTTGGGCAGTCAATTTTGGATCAGGGTTTCTCTTCTAGCCAAGGAAGCGGACAGAACGATAATGTATCTGTTCTAAAACCAAAATTTTCAGCTACTGAACATCGTAATACACCGTGTGTTGGACAACAACTTGATACTTTTTTCACAGAGAATACAGCGAGACTTATTAAGAGTGAAAGAATTGCTGATGCAAATCCGCAGATGACAGTGTTAACTGAACAGTTTGGTCAGGATGATCTCATGAACGCACTTCTCAAACAGGTTTGTTTCCATATAATGTCCAATGTTTCTATTTGCAACTAAATTTCGAGTAACTGAAGTGTGAAAATTATTTTTGCAGCAGCAGGGAGGAATTGGATCAGCTGGAAATGAATTTGACTTGGATGGCTACACCATGGATAATATTCGTGTTTAAGACATGAACTCTACGTAAATCTCTTCACTGTTTCAGTTTCAGGTGTACATAGTTGCTGTTACTTGGAATTGTGGAAGGTCTAAATTTGTGTTTAGCGCAACAGACAAGATTAAGTTGGCCACATTTCGTTTGAGAATATCAGATTCTGCTGGTTTAAAGGAAACAAGGAGGTCAAGTTGAGATGGGCAGGAAGAGATTTATCAAGTGTTCTAAATGTAATAATACTGCTGCTGCATAATATGCAAAGGCATATGTGCAAAAGTTTTGGAAAATCTAGCAGAAGCAACTGTTGACTTGAAAGTACTTAGATACCTGCAGATTTTCTAACCTCAATAACAGATTTAAGTAAATGTTTTTGTTTTAATCTCTTATTTAAGGATTGACCTCTATGTACATATCCAATTTGATTGTTCTCAACAATTAGGTCATATATCTTGATGATGTGCTTCTTAGCTTGATAATATGGAATTTGTGCTACGCCCGTACTTGGGAGCTTCTAATGATGACGTTGGCATCAAAGGCAAACAACAATTGTTATTATACCGCCTTTAGAAAAGAGAATTTTCCTGAAATTTGGGAAAGGATAGACCATCAGCTTTATACAATTGTTGAAAATGATTATAGGTCTCTTTCTTATAAGGTTGTGGGCAAAAGTTTTATTGACCTTCCCTTCTAAATGGGTGTCTAACATATCCCAAATCATCTAGGTTACAATTATTCAGCATTATAGACTTGGCGCCCCAACCGAGAATTGCTAGTGAGCCCACCATTGTTCTGAGGTATTTCTTATGTTCCGATGAAAGCCTGGGAAACCTCAGCAGAGATTTCGATGGCACGGTATCTATCTGACATAAACCAGACACAACGCCCCTTATTTGATATTGAATAGCCAGTTTCATCACATCAACAACCATTCAATATGTCTAATACTTCACCCAATACGGCGAACTTTGAACTACTAAGTTCTATCCTGTTTTCAAAGAGTTGATAGACCGAGAAGAACTGTTGCCCCTGAAATTCAGGATAAGTTACAAGCCCTTTGACAAACCTGAAACAAAGCACGCCACTAAAAAACCAAATTTAGTCTTCAAGAAGTATATATAACTTTGAAGCAATCAAAATCTCTGCCACAATCAGACTAAATTTACACAACAGATCTTATGCTTCAAACTCTGAAGTCCTGTTCAATTCAATGATGCCTATGTAAAACCTCAAATTGTACATCAGTTATATGGAAATGCTATCAAGGCATTTCGTATAGAGGCTCCATTCTCAAGGTGCTAAACATATCACCACAACCACATTTCATGACATAAGACTGTATGTACCAATCTCGGTATGCACATCTTCCGGTCATTCCGCCATGTCAGACTTCCTGGTTGAGGATGTGACCACCACAACAATGAAAGAATGCAGGAACTATTAACAGTTCAATCTATGGTCACACCAGTGCAAATATCACAATTGCCAGGAGTGATGAAACTAAACTTGATCTCATTCTTGTACTGTCACTTGTTGGGTAAACCGATGGAAGTGAGCATTCTTCCCCATTAAAGAATACTTTAGTGGGAAAACCATCTCCACCAGCCACATTAAGTCCCGGCGTATTTTTCTTTTTAAATGAAATCACGGATTGCTGTTTTCCAGGTACCCTGGGATCCTTATCTGGTTTGGCTCCATCAGTTTCTGCAACAAGATAGTTCAATCCTGGAAGCCCCTGCATGAATATGGTGTTGCTGAGATCACTCAACAGAGTTCCATTGAATGAGTATGCTGCTTCAAAACCAGGAGCTGCTTTATCAAATTCCATAGCTGCAAACCAATCAGGAAATGCAGTATCTCCCCAATTGAAGAGTGTGATTCTTGCACTCCATCCACCTGTATAATCTGTATAAAGATGCCAATTAATGCTAACCCCACAGTTATCTCCACATGGGAGTGGGTTTGGTAATTGTCGGTGTTTCAGGTTAGACCATGCTACGGCCATCTTGGTACGATTCTCAAAAGGAACAAGAAGTGCCTCTGGTGGTAGGAGAATGGCTGGAGAAGTGGCACTACAGGTACGGGCTGTATTACTGGGGCACCCACATGCACAGGTGGTACATGGGATAACAGAATCATTATAGTATGCAGAAAATGACACACAGCATTTAGGGCTTTCTCCCTTGTGCTGTGTGATATTGCACACAACCTGCCAGCTGGCAAATGCAGTGGAGTTCGATGGCAAACCACTAGGATCTCGAAATTGGCTAGGACTCACCCTAACTGGAGGGCCACATTGATAATCTGGATTGAGTGTGCCATTGATCTTCCAGTTTTGCGGTGGTGTAAGTGCAGACCGATTGAGAGCTGGGGGCATTTTATAAACCTGCATCTGGAAAACTGAAGTAGACTTGCTTGGATCCATTGATGGTGGCAAGATTGTACCATTTCGGCAGCAAGAAGGGATCAGGCCCAAGTTTGTGTCATTGGCTTTTGTTGGGGGTAGGTCAATTATTGTTGGCCTTCTTTGGCAGTTCAGTACATTTGCAAAGTCCAATTGCTGGTAGTATGTACCTTGAGAACCAAATATACAGTCTGAAGAGTCAACAACATAAGGATAAGCTCCTTTCATAGTATATATGAATTCATCCTCCATCCAGTCCCAGCTCAATTGCCAGTTGTCAAGACGGCCGAGGGGATTATGGTTCGCAATGGTAACTTGTGCCCAATAGTTAGATTCATATGTTCTGATGATATCATACATAATCGTAAGATCCCCACTCTGGCGAGGCAGAAACTCACCCTCTACCGTTATGTTTGATTTAAAATTTGCATCTCTGGTGCAACAAACATACATGAGACTACCTGCGAAGATCCAGAAATGCACCACGTCAACAACTAAGCAACATATGTGAACTTCAAAATGCAAGTCAGAAAAGAAAATTCATATGGTCTTCTAATTTTGATGACTGGCCATGAGTAGAAGAAACTAACGACAATTTGGCAGATAGTACCAGCTATAAAATCGAACAATATCTGTCACTAAATCAGATTGAAAGGTAAAATAAACAGAAAGAAAGAAAGGAAAGGAAACCACACAAGTTAAGATATACAATTTAAGATATCAATTCCACAGAGTTATCTTTCATTTAGCAGCAATCTAGTATAAGTATAACCATCCACAGTTCGTAGTGAAGGCATAATCATTATGATCAGATCAGAAATATATTAAATAAAAACACAAATCCGAAAACTTGGACAAAATAATTGCACCCAAGGGGTGAAGGGTGAAGGAGGAAATCTAACAAGAGATGCCAAATCCTTGCAACAAAGGGTCAGAAGTCCAACATATGAACAAATACAGTCCACCATATCGTATCACCCAAATATGCGGAGTATGAGTTAGATCATCAATAATCAGAGGCTCTGAAGCAAGTCTAGCAAAGATATACATATATATATCTCTCATAAATAGTCAAACACCTTCAACGCATAGGGTTGAACCAAATATTTCTCTCACCTCACAATCAGATCCTTAAATATGGTAAATCGAACCCTTAAAAGATGTGATGCCAAAATGTGAAACATAAAAGGCACCAATTAACCATAACCATCTTTTCCAAAGAATAATACAACTGGCTAAAATTACCTACAAAACTAAACCACATAGGTAACAGCACAAAGAATTGATCTTCACATCATAGGATTTCTGAACATGGAAAAGTGAAAATCCCAGAGACAAGAAATGATGAAATGAACTTACCATCGGTGGCCGGCTGAGGACAAACGAATCCATCATTAGCCAAGGAGATATTCTGGGGCAAAGGCACAGACTTTAAGGGCACACCAAACTCAGTCCCGACTATCTTAACCTGAACACTAGTCTGAGTGGAATCACCAGCAGTCTCAATCGGAGTTTTGAGATCAGTCATGGGATACCCAGCAAAAACAGTCCCATTCCCAACCTTAGCAGGAAAAGTAGAGCCATCCGCGAGAATCGCATTAGAAACAGACACCAAACGCTCATCGTGCTTAAAGCCCACAAAAGCTTTCCACGAGTTAAGCTCGTCGACCCCATTGTTTTGCAGACTGAGGGTAGACTCGAACCTGTAAGCTTGGCGCTTGGGATCGGTGGGCATGAGCTGGGAGCCACCATTGAATTGGTAGGACAAGAAAATACCATTGCACTGAGTGGCCGCCGGGGCCGGAGCGTCGGAGGAGGAGGGCGACTGAGCGATGGAGAAGGGAAGCGAAACGAGGAGTAGGAAAGAGAGGAGATTGAAGTAAGAAGCCATGAACTTTGAATGTGAGTTTGAAGTTAGTTTTGAGTTATTGTAAGAGAACGTTGAAAGTGGGGAAGCGCGTTTGATGAGGATGTTTATTTATTTAGGACAGCTTAATAAGAGCTGTGCCCGTGTCTGTGAACGTGTTTGGGACCTTTGAGTTACTAACGCTGCTTTCGTTCAAATTCTGACGCCGTCGTCATGTTTTGTTTTTGATAAAAACAATATTATTACTCTTTCTTTTTCCTTTTTCTTAATTTCCCTCAGCCGTTGTGCCTTTCCATTTTGAATTCGTCGCGGAAAGTTGGTGGCAGCATGTTCTAACATACAAAACTTTCCACACTATCATCTTTCATCACCCACTAAAACTCCGCCACGTCGCAATATAATCGTCTTTATTTCTTATTGGAAGCGCTTTTTGCGGCGTGCGAAAGCTCGGTGACATCTTTGAAATAGTGGGACCCGCCGAGGTACGAATGATTACGTGTCGATTTCTTATTCGTTTAAGTGGGACCAACAAAGTCGTTTATATGTTGTGTAAATTTTGAGCGAGTAAAAAGGCAAGTTAACCATTTTTTGACTTTGGCTACATGATATCTCAAGAGGAAGAGTTCGAGTTTAGAATTTGAATGTTGACACGTTCCAAAAACCTAAAATATATAAATCGAGATTATGTTAAGCAATTAAACAATGTGATATTCCAAGTTATGCAAATCAAAATTAGGCAGTAACTTTAGACTCAAAGTTAGGCTATTAGAATTAATAAAAAATCATCGGGAAAAAAAAAAGTAGTTAAATATTTCACTTTGTTGTTAAGTTTTCAGGAATAGAAACGGAACCCATTGACAAAGTGATTCTAAAAGATTGACATTTTGTTGGTGTGTATGAACAATCAAAGTGCTTGGACCGGATCTGATGATTGCTACGCTTGCCACTTACATGGGGAGGAGTCAGCGCATAATTAGTCAATTGCGATTATAGAAAAAGAGAAGGTCATGTACCGAATAATACGCTACGTAATATGTCCGTAGCAACAGGGTGGGCTGGGCCTCGGCCATAAGCTTGCCCATATTTTTCCTGATTGGAGGTTTAAAATACCTAGGCCCTCCAGTATTAATGCGTTCAATGATAGTGTTGAACACAGGTGAAAATTTTATTAAATATGGATTAAATTATAATATTAACCATGATATCAAGTACGAAGGTGTTTCGAAAAAAATTGCAAAAATACTGGTCGGGTCGACCGTGCAGGGCCCGGATCCAATCGAGACCACCTATGGGCCGATCGATCCATTCCTACTTGCCACGCCAGGCCCAAGCCCGATCCACATTCCCTGCGGCCCGTCAGCATGGGAAAACCTTCCAT
>JANSVB020000430.1:2866017-2876406 GCA_025504935.2 Erythroxylum haughtii | reverse complement strand
CTCAGAATAATTTTTCAAACCCATTAACCACGTTAATCCCAATAAAATTGTCTTAGGCACGCAAACCGGGAATATCACGTATGCATGTACAGTTATTTCATATGCACAGATTTCACTGGTTACTAGTACCAGTATGCATGGACAGTCCTAAGTCATTCCGATCCATCTCATCCTATGCCAATTTTACTATTTTACCCTTCTAGTAGGGGGTGGGATGTTACATATATTACAAATAAGGTTACTACAATTACTAATTAAAATATGTTATAAGTGTGATTTAACTATTAATTATAATTACCTCTCAAACGGACACATCTATCAATATTGAACTAAACTAGCAACTTTAGTCTCATTTGTTAAATGTACAAGTAGATGCTCCAAATAGTCAAAGAAGCTTGGAGGAAAAATCCCTTCTAATTCACACAAGATTGGAATTTCCCTTTCTAGTTTTTCAATTTATCCAACTTTAATTTAGATGATGTTAAGTTTTTGAAAAACAAACTTAATTCCATTATAGCTTCCCAAAACCTTATTTGGTAACAAGTCTGGAAGTGTAATTGGAATTAACCTTTGCATAAACACATGACAATCATGACTTTTCATCCCAAATAATTTGTACTTCCTTATGTCCACACACCTTGCCAAGTTTGAAACATAAGCATCGAAAAACTTTAGACTTTTTAACCATTCACACAAAATTTCTTTTTGTTTTTTATCTAAAGTGTAACATGCTTTTTGATATTTTGCGAAGATCTTTATCTAACTCATTCCTTCTACAAAAAAGTTTAAAATCAACTCATGATTTTGCATTATCCTTTGTTCTCCCTTTAATGTTCATTATGGTGTTGAACAAATTACCAAAAATATTTTTTTCAATATGCACCACATTGATTGGGATTTGATTGTGTGTACGTGTAATTTAAATTATTAACCCTTGATAATCTGTAAGCAAATGGTTTGTTAATGTAGTACCAAAGATGTCGATCCCATGAGGAGGGAACCAATCTAATCCTAAAATCTAAAGCCATAAACAAATAATAGAAATTCAAGATGCAACGAAACTAATATGAGAATTTAATTCAATCAATCAAATTATGAATCAAACACGAAAATACTAATTATTAAGCAATTTGCAACACACCTAATAATTAACTGAAAGAAATTACCAATTGATAGAAAGGAAAATTTACCTATCCTTAATGCTAACTGATTATGAATTATTGAATTGTTGGTTCTCGACTATCCTTGTATTGATCACTCTCCCTCTAGTTATAATCATTAACCCTAATTCATAAACCCTCATCAGATTATGGAGGTTACAATCTCTCAATTCACAACCTAACCAAAACCCTAATTAGTTCTAAAGTTCTCTAATAAACTATCGAAAAATTGTACAAGATCTCTTTTTGCACAAATTTTTGATATGATTTAATTCTGGTTTCTATTAAATCACCTAACTCTCGTTAGTCCAATTTAATCATTTTTCATTTGATTCACCCTCTTAGTTTATTATCGAATTATGCAATTGCATACTATAACAATATCCAATAAAGACATAAACAATTAGGTTCTCATTAATTCAAGAAAAAAAATTCGAAGGTGAGTTTAAAACATCCTCGACATTCTAGAACCTATCATGAACTATTCAATCCAATTCTATATAATAATAAAACTGAAAAGAACAGGACATACAATCTAAAATGGATGACTAGAGGCAACAACATTGGGAAACCTCTTGATCTAGAAATTACTTTGAGTTAGCTTCTTCTTTACGTCTCTCTTCCTTCTTCTTTTCCTCTATCTCTTGACGATCTCTCTTTAGGGTTTCTCAAGGTGGCTAATGTAAAAAGCTATTTTCTCTACCTTCTTTTATTCTTTTTATATCCTCTTATGTTTGAGTAACCCTAGGGTTTTTTAGGGCCTGAAAGGTCTAAAAAATCCCGTGACACTTGATGTTAGTGAGTGTCTATGCATTTATCCGATGCAGGCCACAACCATGGCTCACATCTAAGCCTTCTATCACAATTATGGCATGCAGGCCACGATTGTTGGCCATTCCTTAGGCTTATGTCACGATTGTGGCCTGACATGCCACAATCATAGGCTGCTATTTTGGCCCAAATGTCTTCGAAACTCCTCCGTTCTTCGAAGTTGACCCTAAAATACTAACAAACACATCAAGGTACCTCAAAAATATAATATTTAAGCTCAAAGACTTATACTAACCCGTAAAACACTTAAAACATAAATAATTAACAAACTAACACAATTCTAACTTAAATACATACTAAGTGATTGAATTAACGGCTAAACACATATCAAACTATATCTTAAAAGATGATACAATTTACACTTACGTCTCCACACTTAAACGTTTTCTTGTCCTCAAGTAAACAAAACAACAAACAACACAAAATGATAAAGCACAAAATGTAATAATAAGATAATTGCTTCAACTTTATAAAACAAGTTTAATTATAAACACAATCATTCAAGTTATTCCAAATTACTAACGTGTAAAATCTACTGCTATGAGCTCTGGACTAAATATATATATTAATGAAGATCCAAATGTAAGGTTATTCACCCTTTTCAATTATACACACACATTAACAATTATTTGGTCATTCAAACTTTGTAACTATTCCTAAGTACATTTTCATGAAAAGTTAAGCTACTTACAATTTCAGTACGTTTTATTAGAAACCTTTTTTAAACTTTGTATGGATGTGGACCTATTCTTTTTACACGTAGGCAAAATTGGTGATGAATATCAGTCCGGTTACTCAACTAAGTTATCTTTTTGTTAAGATGCTTGGTTAGAACATCATTGTAGTCTTTTGACACAAAGGCACACATTAGTGATGCATATCGATTCAGTTACTCGGCTACATCATATTCTTAACTAGCTACTAGCTCTATTCATAACCCGTCTTATTTTTGTTAAGCTGCTTAGTTGGAACATCATTATAACCTTTTGACTCAAAGGCACAAATTTGTGATGCATATTGATCCGATTACTCAACCACATCACGTTCCCAACTAGCTACTAGATTTAGTCATAACCCGAAAGCTAGCAGAATAGTTATTTATTTAAAATTTATAAATTTTTTTAATTATAATTTAATGCCTACCTTATTGCTTTAGCTACTCGTTTTCATGAAAAAAAATACTAGAAAAGCTAATTTAGTCGAAAGACCTAAAATTATGAATGAATTTGACAACTTATAAGGTGATAAACTAACATCAAATCCTAGTTAACTTGTATATTTAGCCGAAGAGCCCAGATCTCTAATTTAACGAGTTAATGACTCTTTACAACCTAATAGATTATGTTCAAAATTAAATCAATTTCAATACATCTAAGCTATTGACACATTCACACAATTCATAATATGCAACCTAATAAACTATCATAGAATATGCAAAATTCACGCTCAAAGCAAAACAAATAACCCTCCCCACATTTGAACAAACCATTTTCCTCAATGTGAGAAGGAGACAAACAAACACACATGGAAAGAAGTAATATAAAAGAAAAAAATTAAAGACTAAATTTATAAGAAAAAAGGGTTAGAAACAAAGCCTTACGGTGATGGAAGCAAGGATGGTGTGGGACTGAGAACAAATTTGCTGGATGTTTGAGATTGTAATTTCTAAAGTTTTATTTAAAATTCAAAACAACTCTAACTAAACCTAACAATTTCAATCAAATTATTGAACGTGCTAATTTATGGTCATCAACTTGACCTTACATCTATGGAGGCATCTTAATTAAATCACTTCCTTGTCCTTGGGAATTGCTCCTCTGAGATATAATTTATATTGATGCCCGTTGATCTTAAAAATTTCCTTGTTAGCATTTTCCAGTTTGAGGGTTCTATGATCAAAAACTTGAATGACTGTAAAAGGTCCACTCTATGAGATTTTACCTTCCCTGAAAATAGTCCAACCTTGAATTATCTAGCAGAACTACGTCTACTACTTTAAATTCCTTTTGTTTAAGACGAGAATCGTTCCATTTCTTTACCTTTTCCTTATAGAGTTTGACGTTTTCATACGCATTATAATGGAACTCTTCAAGTTTGTCTAGTTGTAGAAGTTACTTTTTGCCTGCATGCTTCCAATCAAAATTTAATGTTTTTATCACCCAATATGCCCGATGGTCTTGTTTGATTGGCAAATGACAAGCTTTTCTATATACAAATCTATAAGGAGTTGTTCCAATAGGTGTTTTAAAAGCAATCCATAAGCCCATAAGGTATCGTCTAGCTTTATTGCCCAATCCTTCTTAGAGTTCACCGTCTTTTTCAAAATTCGTTTCCACTCCCGGTTGACAACTTTCACTTGGCCACTAGTTTGCGGATGGTAAGGTGTAGCAATATGGTGGTGCACTCGATATCTTTTTTAAGAGGGCATCAAAAGATCTGCTGCAAAAATGTGTACCTCCATCACTTATTATCGTACGTGACACTCCAAACTGATTGAATAACCGTTTGATGAACTTTGGTACCGCCTTTCCATCGCAAATTAAAGGCAAACATACACTTGTCATCAAACAAAAAGGGCACATCCTTGAATAATAGGTTTGTCAAAGGTCTTGCAATTTGCAATAAATCAACCGTAAATTCCTGCATAACCTAAAAATCCTCGCACACCTTTTACATTGCTTGGAGGTGGAAGTTTCTCTGTAACTTCTGTTTTGCTCTATCAGCCTCAAATCCTTGGTGTGAGATTTAATGCCATAGTGCTATCCCCTCTTGCACCATAAAATGACGTTTCTCCTAATCCAGCATCAAATTTGACTTTTCATATCTTTGAAGAACTTTGTCCAAATAGGTCAAATACATTTTGAAAGAGTCTCCAAAAAATAAAAAATCATCCATGATTCTATCTTTGACCATGTCATCGGAGATAGACATCATACATCTTTGAAATGTAACAGGGGCATTGCATAGTCCAAAAGGTAGTCGTCTGTACGCGAAGGTACCATCAGGGCAGGTAAATATGGTCTCTTCTTGATTATTAGGGTAGATAAAGATCTGATTGTATCCCAAATATCCATCTAAGAAGCAATAAAACAAATGACCAACCACCCTTTCTATCATCTTGTCTATAAATGAGAGAGAAAAATGATCTTTCTTAGTCACTGAGTTAAGTTTGTGAAAATCTACAATTTCCATCCTATGACTGTTCTTGTTGAAATTACATCTCCACTCTCACTTTCTATTACCGTCATTTCACCTTTTTTAGGTATACATTGTACTAGATTGACCCATTCATTATCGGAGATGGGATAAATTATCCTTGCATCTAAGAGTTTGATTATTTCCTTCTTGACTATTCCTTCTTGACTACCTCCTTCATGTTATGGTTCAAACTTCATTCACACTCCCTCACCGTTCTATATCCTTCCTTAAGGTTTATTCGGTGCATGCAAACATTTGGGCTTATACCTCATATATCAGAAATCTGCCACTGATGACTTTCATTTGCTTTCTCATAATTGCTACCACCTTACTTTTATGTTTTCATCCAATTGATTAGAGATGATTATTGGTAATGTTTGACCTTCAAAGGCATATCTGAGATGTGTAGGTAAAGGTTTAAGCTCTAACATAAGTAGTTTTTTGTGGATGGTCGTATAGGTGCTTCAGTTCGGACTAATTTACCTTGATGCTGTTGAACATCCGACTCCTCCATCTCATCATCTCCTTTACACTCAAGTTCCTCATATCCATTATTTGTCTTTGTTGCCACTGATTGTACTTCTGTGATGCAGCACTTAATTTGTTCTTGCATATGTTGATCCATAATTTCAACCTTTATGCATATGCTGCTTATTGTTGTGTTCTTTAAAGCCTTATTCATATTGAATTCGATCTAATCTTTGCCTATTCAAAGTGTTAATTTCCCTTTGTGAAAGTCAATTATGGCTTTCCTTGTATTCATAAACGGTCGATCAAGGATCAGTGGACAGTTCTTATCTTTTTCAAAATCTACAGGAATAATGAACTTATCCACTTACATCAGAATGTCTTCCATTATTCTAAACAGTCTTTTAATAGACTGATCAACCAATTGAATTAACATCGATGTTGGCTTGACCTTACCCAACCCCAACTTCTTGAATATTAATAAAGTCATAAGATTAATAATTGCTCGTAAGTCGCATAAGTACTTTGTTAATTCAAATTCACCAACCACACAAGGTATTATGAAACTCCATGGATCCTTTAATTTAAATGGCATCTGGATAATGACGACTATGAAATTATAGGTTCCAGTTAGAGCTACCGTCTGATTATCTTCCTAAATACGCTTTTTTGATAATATGTCCTTCAAACATTTTGCATATTTAGGCATGTGTCCAAAGCCTCTACAAATGAGAGATTTATCTGTAATGTCTTTAATTTCTCAATGAATTTTACAAATTGCACATCCAGCTTCTTCTTTTGTAATTGTTAAGGAAAATAAATCTTGGGTTGATAAGGAGGAGGAGCGACATAAGAAGGGTATTCGCTCATATTCACTTCTTTCTCTTTTCATGATATTTCTCAATTGGAGGGAAGGGCTTCTCTATTGTCTTTTTAGGTGGTTAAAGTTCCTTCTCCATTCAAAGTGTAATAACCTTTAGTTGCTCCCTCAGTTTTGATCACAAAGTGCTAGGAAGAATTCCTACATTTCGTGGAGAGAAAGCATTTGACAATTGGCTTACTTGGTCCTTTAGATTGCGGATTGAAGAGGCATGGTTTTTTGTTTCTTGTTTGAATCTGCCTTCCAAACTCTTTTATACATTGTCTAGGGTTCCAAGCTTGTTTAAAATTTTGTCCAATTTGGATTCCATTGAGCTCGGATTATCTTGTTGGAAACCTGGTGATCCTGGAGGTCTGAACTACCCTCCAGCAATGTTCATCTAAAAGAAGTTAGGGTGATTCTTCCACCCAGTGTTGTATGTGTTGGAGTAGGGATTGTTCCCCCTCCCCATCCATATTGAACTTCCATATAACTAACTTCCTTCGGATCATTGTCCTTCATCAAGAAGCAGTCCACCATATCATGGTCCATCTGTCCACAGAGTTCACACTTTAGCTTCGTGGCTTTTATCGAAGCTAAAGATGAAGCCTTCATGTTGTTAAACCAATTAAGTTCTCAATTTTTGCCTGCATATCCATTATTTGATCAATAGCTACAACTCCTTTTTGTTCTCAGAAGGTAGTGGGTTAACTACTCCACTCGTTCATCTGTAGGTAGCTATTACTCGCCATCTCCTCTATTAGCTCTTCTGCTTTATCTACTGTCTTTCTCATCAATGATCCTTCTGAAGCTACATTAATAGTGCCTCTTGTATATGGGGTTACTCTATTATAGGATTTTTGCAACAAGAACTCCTTAAGTAAGTTATAGTGTGGGCATTTTCGTTGTAAGTCCTTATATCGTTCTCACACTTCATAGATCGATTCCTCGTCACTTTGCTGGAAGTTGGTAATCTCCTTGATAATCTTCATGGTCATAGTAAGGGGAAAATACTTATCTAAAAAGCCACGAACTAATTGATCCCAAATGGTGACATTGGTTGGGTTGAGGGAAAAGCCTAATTCTTACCACATCCTCTAACATTTGATGGTACCAAAAGGTATCGCAGATTTTAAGGAAATTTACTATATGTCCATTGGGATCTTGATTTGTTATTCTATAGAATTGCACATTTTGTTAAAGTGTGTTTAAGAGGGCTGGTTTAATTTTAAAAGAGGCTGATTGTATGGGTGGCCTAGCTACTCCTTGGTTAGCCGCATTGAACCCTGGTCTTATGAAATCCATAATGGTTCTTTGTTGACGTCTTAATTTGCTTCATGATCCAAATCTTACTGAAATTCCTCTACCATTATTGCATTTGCAATTTCTTCTTCTTCTTTGCTTTGAGCTTTTCTAATTGATCATTCTAATCAAGTGATATCTAGCCCTAAGGTTTTAACTGCATGACTCGAACTTCTCGTAACTCTTGTGTTCATGCAAGAGCACAGATTCAGAAATAGAAAGAAAGAGCGAAAACTAAAAACTAACTAAAACTCCTTAGAATAAAGAATTAAAATAATCGCCTCCCTAGAAACGGTCCCAAAAAATTTATTAAGGTTTGGTTGTCTGTAAGTTCTAATTATTAACCCTCGATAATCCGCAAGTGCACGGTTCATTAACGTAGTACCAAAGGTGTCAATCCCACAAGGAGGGAACTAATCTAATCCTAAAATCTAAGGCCAAAAACAAATAATAGAAATTCAAGATGCAACATACGAGAATTTAATTCAATCAATCAAATTAAGAATCAAACATGAAAATACTAATTATTAAACAATTTGTAACACACGTGAGAATCAATCAAAAGAAATTACCAATTGAGAGAAAGGGAATTTTACCTATCCTTAATGCTAACCTAACTGATTATGAATTATTGGATTGTTAGTTCCAGACTATCATAGAGTTGATTACTCTCTCTCAACTTATAACCATTAATCCTATATTATAAACCCTAATCAGATTATGAAGATTGCAATTTCTCAATTTACAACCTATCCAAAACCTTAATTAGTTATAAAGTTCTTTAATAAACTATTGGAAACTTATACAAAATCTCCCTCCGCATAAATTGACGATCTAATTTAATTATGGTTTCTATCAAATCACCTAACTCTTGTTAGTCTAATTT
Organism: Erythroxylum haughtii; assembly: GCA_025504935.2. NCBI lineage: Eukaryota > Viridiplantae > Streptophyta > Magnoliopsida > Malpighiales > Erythroxylaceae > Erythroxylum > Erythroxylum haughtii. The sequence goes on along the minus strand of JANSVB020000430.1, from coordinate 2,867,702 downwards.
AATCATTTTTCATTCGATTCACCCTCTCAGTTTATCATCTAATTATGCAATCGTAGAATCAAACCACAATAATATCCAATAAACACATAAATAATTAGATTCTCATTAAATCAAGAATAAAATTCCGAAGGTTAGTTAAAACATCCTCGACATTCTAGATCCTATCATAAACTGTTCAATTCAATTCTATACAATAATAAAACTTAAAAGAATAGGAAATATAATCTAAAATGGATGATGGGAGGCAGCGATGTTGGGAAACCTCCTGATCAAGGAGGTTCTTCGAGTCAGCTTCTTCTTCTCTTCTCTCTTCCTTTTTCTCTTCCTCTATCTCTTAACTATCTCTCTCTAGGGTTACTCAAGGTGGCTAATGGAAAAAGATATTTTCTCTACCTCTTTTTTTTTCTTTTTTTATTTCCTCTTATGTTTTGTGTATCCCTAGGGTTTTTTGGGTCAGAAAAGTCTAAAAAATCCTTTAAAACTTGACATTAGTAAGTGTCTGTGCATCTGCTTGATGCAAACCACAGTGATTATGGATCATATCTGAGCCTTATGTCATAATCGTGGCATGCAGGCCATAATTGTGGGCCATTCCTTGGGCTTCTATCATGATCGTGGCCTAACATGCTATGATCGTGGGTCGTTATTTTGGCCCGAATGTCTCCAAAACTCCTCCGTTCTTCGATCTTGACCTTGAAACACTAGCAAACATATCAAGGTATGACACGACCCGCCTGTTATTGAGCCGTGTTGGCACTAGGGAATGGGTAAGCTTAATGCCACCAAAACTCGTAGTAAGCCCAACTGTTCTGCCTTCTACTAAAAATCCAGCATGACCCATTCGTTTATCTGATAATCCTTTACCTGCTTAATAGGTTGTAAGAAGCAAGGATTCAAATCTACAATTCTCGCATGCAACATCTACTTATCATCAACCAACATCATTCTCAATACCATAACAAATCCATACAGGTTATATGTACATATGATTATGACAAACCATGGAGCGTCTAGAAGTCTCTGCAAATTACATCATGCCAAAAACATTACTTGATTGATTATCCAAGCGAGTCTCAAAAGGCTTGGATTTCTCTCTTGTCCGATCTGCTAATCTCCTGAAATGGTGATAGTGAGGTGTGAGTCTACAACGCGACTCAGTGAGATATAAACATACTACCATGCTTGTGAGGCTAGGTAATACAAGGCTAGCTTCACAAGAATGGCCTGTGGCATTCAAAGCAACAATATACAGCATCAAAGGATACACAGGTAGTAATCTCAAATGCGGCAATAACATGAGTATCAATAATAAAGCTCAAAGTGAATTGTTCAAATAAAACAAGAATCTGGTTTCTGAATTCTTTTCTGGGTTCTAGGTTCTGGGTTCTTTTCTTTCTAAGTTCTTTTCTTTTCTGGTTTCTTTTCTAGATTCTGAGTTCTTTCTCATTTCTGAGTTCTGATTCTTTCTGAAATTCTTAGGAAGAGACAGAGGCATGCTAGTACGGCATATCTCCCCTTTTCTGATTCTAGACAAGGTCGGCCTAACCTTGCCCCTGGAGGCCTGCCCTCTCCAGGTAGGACCCGGATCTAACCCATCACCGGCGGGTCATCTATGTGCACATAGTCTGATAATAAACCCTATCAGCTGGGTATTCTGAGAACTCATCAATCTTGGTTAACATGGA
>JANSVB020000430.1:2853769-2865917 GCA_025504935.2 Erythroxylum haughtii | reverse complement strand
CTTCTTCTGTGATGACGTCATTAATGACGTCATCACCTTCTATGTTTTGCTTCGTTTCTTCTGTGTCTTTGCTATCCTCTGTGTTTTTGCTTCTTCTATGATGACGTCATCTCCTTCTGTGTTTTTGTTTTGTCGATCTTTCATTTCTTCTGTGTTACTGTGCACAAACTTTCTCTGTGTTTTGACGATACACTTCTTCTATCTTTGGTATCGTCTGTGTTTTGATATCTTTTGTGTTTTGATGATACACTTCTTCTATCTTTTATATCGTCTGTGTTTTAATATCTTTTGTGTTTTGACGATACACTTCTTCTGTCTTTTGTATCGTCTGTGTTTTGATATCCTCTGTGTTTTGATGATACACTTCTTCTGTCTTTTGTATCGTCTGTGTTTTTATATCTTCTATGTTTTGACGATACACTTCTTCTGTCTTTTATATCTTCTGTATTTTGATATCTTTTGTGTTTTGATGATACGCTTCTTCTGTCTTTTGTATCGTCTGTGTTTTGATTCGTCTGTCTTTTTGCTTCGTCTGCCTTTGGCTTCTTCTGGGTTATTGTTCACCCGATATCTTCTGTTCTATTTTCGACCTATCGGAAGATAGAATTTGTCTTCGAGTCTTCATGAAAGTTGTAGACCTTGAAGTTTTATTTCAAATCATATAAAGAACACCTTGATTTGATATCTGTAGGGAAGGTTATAGTAATTTTTCCCTTCCTTCTGTGTTTTTGCTATCTTCTATATTTTGTCATCTTATGTCTTTTCGGCCATAATTTTACTATCTGACCACCGAATGAGCCGATTTTTGAACCCTTAGATTCCTAACACTTTTCTTTTTCATCTCCATGTAAGGTTATAGATTTCGGTACTGATATGAAAAAGATGTATGAAATTAAGTAAGGGCATCGATTACAAGAGTAGGGTTTGGGTATTCTACTGAATATACTTCAGTATTTTGATGATTTCTGAATCAGTAGAGCTCCACATAAGAAAATTCTTATTTCAAGATAAACTAGAGACATGGAGATATAAATGGTATGAAGTCGTTGAAACCTAACTCAGTTTCTAAGATGTTTAGATTTCGGATAGGATGTTGTGCATAAGTATGTACAGATTTGGACAAGATTAGTCCAAAAATGTTTGAAGTGTATCTTTCTACTCACAAACCCGAATTGGGTAATTTTGGTGTCATTGGAGATGTAAGATAATAGAGAAGATTCTTCTAGAATAAAGTGTTATGTCATAATATTCAAGGGTGGTTTTGGCAAGATACTTATGTGTAAAAGACATAAGGCATGAATGGAAGGATATAATTGAAAGAATAAGTGTTGTTTGCCATTAAAGGTAGGAGAGAACGTGAATTAGGGGATTTTTTGATCGGAAAGAAGCTAAATGCATGGATAAGAAAAGAAAGAAGAGAGAGAAATACAAAAAGAAGAATGAAAGAGAGAAAGAAGAGAAACAAGCTAGGGTTTCAATTTCTTTAGCTTATAAGAGAGATTTTGAGGTTGTTCAAGAAGAGAAAAAGGTGGAGGAAGAGAAGGGCTTCAATTTGAACCAAGGATCGGGAAGACCTTAGGTTGTTTGCAAAGAGGAGAGATTTTGAGGAAAGTCAACAAATAAGGATTTTGAGGTGGGTTTCATGTTTATAATAAGGTTAATAAGTCATTACTGCTTTCTTTAAATCAAGAAACTTTTTGATTTTAATTGCATCCTAAGTGTTGCATTCTTTGCTGTTGCATATTGTGTGAAATCTGTCACATGTTCATTACATGTTTTAAGTGATGTTTTTGGAAAAGATGCATGTATAGGAAATCATGTTTTCAAAAATGGTTTTCAAAATACATGTCAATCATACATATGAAAAGTAAGTTTTCAAGAAAGTGCCAGTTTGGACATCATAAGTTTACAAGACAAGAAATAAATGTGTTATGTGGGTTTGTGGTGGTCCCATATGTAAGTCAAGTGTACTTGTCTAAAGGCTTCTCCCGCCTGCCCGCTAGTAGCATGGAGCACTCTCGCGGACTCCCATAAGTTCACGGCTACGCATGACCATGACATGAGATGCGTAATACGTTCTGTTCATGGCTACACAGGATCCTTAGAAAAAATGTATAGTACGTTCTGTTTGGATTCACCCAAACCATTCTGATGTGCTTATATGTTCATGATTTATTTGCTCAAGTAAATGCATTCATGATTTCTGAAAAAGTCAAAAAATGAAGATCCGAACCTTTAAGAAACTTGTATTTTCTTTTAGACTCAATGAAAAAAAAATTCAAATGACAAGAAAGACAAGATTTCTAAAGTTTTGTTTATTTTCCTTTTGTTATAAACTTATTACCTACGAGTTTTCAAGCTCACCCCCTCTCTGTCCCCTCCTCAGGTATTTTGATAAGAAGTCAAGAAAGCAAGAGCATGAAGGAAATACTTTAGATTTGCTTACTTTGTATTTTTGAGTTTTGATAGAGTTGTAATGTTTGTATTGGTTATTTCGGGTTATGATATATTAGAACTTGTAAAACCCTTTGATTTGAGGGTAGTGAAGTAAATGATCATATTTTCAGCTATAAGTAATGTATTGAGAAGTGTGATGGATGTAATTATTCGTTTAAGATTTTGGATATTCGCAAGTTAGTTAGGTTCTGGAAATGGGTCCCAACATCCTTGATAATCTTCGTGGTCTTAATAAGGGAAAAATACTTGTCTAAAAAGGCACGAACTAATTGATCCCAAGTGGTGACATTGGCTGGGTTGAGAGAATGGTACCAGGCCTTTACTTTATCACTTAGGGTAAAAAGAAAGAGCCTAATTCTTACCACATCCTCTGACATCTGATGGTACCAAAATCACAGATTTCAAGGAAGTTTACTATTTATGCATTAGGATCTTTATTTGTTATTCCATATAATTGTTAGGAGGGTTGGTTTAATTTCGAAAGAGGCTGCTTATACAAGTAGCCTAGCTACTCCTTGGTTAGCCGCATTGAACCTTGGTCTCATGAAATTTATAAAGGTTCTTTGATGATGTCCTTGGTTTGCTCTGTGATCCAAATCTTGCTAAAATTCCTCAGTGATTGTTGCTTTCGTGATTTCTTCTTCTTCTTCACGTCGAGCTTTCCTAATTAATCATTCTAATCGAGTGATAACTTTAAGGTTTTAACTATATGACTTGAACTTCTCGTGAATCTTACATTCATGCAAGAGCACGGATTCAGAAATAGAAAGAAAGAACGAAACAAAAAATAAAATAAATAAATAAACTAACTAAACGCCTTAAATTAAAGAATTCAACTAATCGCTTCCTTGGCATTGGTGTCAAAAAAATTGATCTGGTGTTTTTTTATGCGTAAGTTTTAATTAATAACTTTCGATAATTCGCAAGCGCATGATTAGTTAATGTAGTACCAAAGGTGTCGATTCCACGAGCAGGGAGTTAATCTAATCCTAAAATCTAAGGCCATAAATAATAACAGAAATTCAAATTGTATGAAACTAAAAACGAGAACTTAATTCAATCAAACAATTTAAGGATCAAACATAAATATATGAATTATTAAGCAATTGCAGCACACTTAAGAATTAATTAAAAGAAATTACCAATTGATAGAAAGGAAAATTTACCCATCCTTAATGCTAACCTAATTGATTATGAATTATCAGATTGTTAGTTCTAGACTATCTTATGGTTGATTGCTCTCTCTCGAGTTATAACCATTAACCTTAAGTTATAAATCCTAATCAGATTATGGAAGATGCAATTTCTCAATTTACAACCTATCCAAAACCTTAATTAGTTATGAAATTCTCTAACAAATTATTAGAAACTTATGCAAGATCTCTTTTTGCATAATTTCTCGGTTTGATTCAATTTTTTTCTATTAAATCACCTAACTCTCGTTAGTCTAATTTAAACATTTTTCATTCGGTTCATCCTCTTAGTTTATTAACAAGTATGAAATCGCAGAATCAAATCATAACAAATCCAATAACACATAAACAATCAGATTTCATTAATTTAAGAACAAAACTCCCAAGGTAAGTTTAGAATATCCTCAATATTCTTGATCCTATCATCAACTATTCAATCTAATTCTATACAATGATAAAAATGAAAATAAACAAGAAATACAATTGAAAAGAAGGATGGGAGGCAGCGACGTTAGGAAACCTCCTAATTCGGGAAGTATGTTAAGTTAGGTTCTTCTCCTCTTCTCACTTCCTTCTTCTCTTCCTTTATCTCTCGATGAATTCTTTTTAGGGTTTCTCAAGGTGGCTAATGCAAAAGCTTCTTTGCCTCTTTTTCTTGTTCTTTAAATATCCTTTTGCGTTTTGAGCAGACCTAAAATTTTTTCATGGTCTGAAAAGTCCAAAAAATTTCTCAAAACTTGACTTTTTTTAGTGTCTACACATTTTCCTGACACAAGCTGTGACCGTGGCCCTATAGGCCACGATTGTGGGCATCATCTGAGCCTTCTGTATGCACTTTTGTCATATAGGCCACGATTGTGGGGCTAACTCTGATGCTTCTATCACGATCGTGGCCTGGGATGTTGTTTCGACTCGAGTGTCTTTAAACTTCTCCATTCTTCGATATTGATCCTGAAACACTAACAAACATATTAAGGTACCTCAAAAATATAATAATTAAGCTCAAAGACTTGTACTAACCTATAAAACACTTAAAACATAAATAATTAACAAACTAATACAATTCTAACCTAAACAAATACTAAGTGATTGAATTAATAGTTAAATACATATCAAACTAAGCCCTAAAACACAATGCAATTTACACATCAGTTCCCAAAGAAACTTGAGACTTCATTGATCTGTACACACAACAAAGTGACATCCCAATAAATAAGGATGCCATTTTTTTGTTGCTAACATTAGCGTCATCAACTCCTTCTCGTAGGTAGACATTAAGAGGCTCTTTCCTTTTAAGGTGACGCTAAACATTCAATTGGTGGCTATTCTTGTATAAGGATAGCTCCTAACTCATTTCTTGATGCATCACATTCGACTATGAACAGAATGTCAAAGTTAGGTAATGCTCATACTAGGGGCCTGTCATGGAGTGCTTCAACACCTCAAATGCTTTATCTACATCTTGTGTCCAAGAGAAAGCATTTTTCCACAACATGGCCATTTATGGTGCTGTAATTTTTCCATATCTTGCAACAAACTTCCATATCCAATCAATCCCAAAAAACCTCTTAAGACTTTAACAGTAGCAGGTTTTGGCCAATCCACTATTGCTTTATCTTCTCTTGATCCACTTTCATGGCACCTTCACATATGATATTACTCAAGTATCAAACTTGGGTTGACTGAATTGGCATTTCTTTTTTTTATGCTACGAGACAATGAGCTCTCAAAATAGAAAATGCAATTCTAACATGCTTCTCATATTCAACATAAGTATGACTATAGATTAGGATGTCATCAAAAATACCTAAATAAAATTCCTTAAATGAGCCTTAAAAATTTCATTCATAAAAGACTAAAATGTAGACAGAGCATTAGTGAGCCCAAAGGGAATTACTAAGAATTCAAAGTGTTCATGGTGAGTTTGAAAGGTTATTTTATAGACATCTTTCATATTCGTATGAATATGAAAATATCTAGATCAGAGATCAAGCTTCGTGAAGTACTTCACACCATGTAGCTTATCCAACAACTCATCAATAACTAGAATTGAGAATTTGTCCTTCATTGTGACTTGATCAAGTGCCCTATAGTCAACACAAAACCTCCAACTGCCATTATGTTTTCTCACCAACAATACTGGAGAGGAAAATGGACTTTGACTAGGTCTTATTATACCTTGGATATGCATCTCCTCCACCATCCATTCAGTTTCTTGTTTTTGTAAGTATGGATAACAATAGGGGAAAAAACATTCTCGACCTACTCTAGGGTGGATGGGAATTTTGTGATCATGAGTGCATGGTGGAGGTAGCCTTGTGGTGATTCAAACAAATCACCAAACTCAGTCAGTAAGGAATCAAACTCAGAACTAGTTTTTACCTCTGAACTTATGTTAATTGTTTGATTTGGATGGATGGCACAGACTTACAACATAAATGCTAGACCTTGATTTTTCCTCAATGTCTTAGGAATGATTTCTTCCCTGAGAGTGATGAGTTTAGAGGAAGATGATCCATGTAGCAACATCCTTTTCCCATTTATATTAAACTACATCTGCATTCATTCAAAATCCCGTAAAATAGGACCTAATGTGCACAATCATTGTACCCCCAAGACAACATCACAGCCTTCTAAGGACAACAAGAAAAAATTGAACTCTACTATTATGCCTTCAACATCAATTGCACTTTAGTACAATGACCTAGGCTTGTTAGTTTTTCACCATTAGCAACCACCATATTGAGAAAAAATCCAATTTCAGGCTTAAGGCCAGCCATTTTGACAAAACTGTGATGGATAAAATTGTGAGTAGAGCCATAATCGATTAAAATGGTTAGTGGTGTTTTACCAATTTATGAATGTATACGCATGGTTTGTGGAGATTGAACCCCCACTAGGGCATGTAAAGAGATTATTAGAGTCTCATCCCTTTTGCATTCATGATTGTCTTCGTTCGCAACCTCTGAAAACTCCATTTCCTTTTCAACTCTGATAAGAAATAACTTTTTACACTTATGCCCAAACATGTACTTTTCATCACAATTATAGCATAAGCCTTGCTCTCGTCGCTGTTGGAGTTTAGTGTGAGAGAATTTGTAGATAGGTACAGTTTACTCTTGAGTAGTGCCCTTTGTTCCCTCGGTGTTCATTGTGTCCTATTGTGTGTTGCCACGCCCTAAGGAAGGAAATGTTTAACTAGATAAGCATCTCATTTCTTAGGCCTTAGTCTCATGTGTTCAAGCTAGTTAGATAGTTGCGATTAAATTTTGTGGATTATAAACCCGAGCATTAACTTGTATTGTATCTTTCAACGTACTAATAAAGCATTCAACCTTTTGTCTATCAGTGAGGGCACCAGCTTGAGCTAAAAGCCTCTCAAATTGAGCTTGATAATCAGAAACAAAACCTGTTTGTTTTAGCTTGCATAAATCTCCAAAGAAATCTGCATATTTAGTGACTGCAAATCTCTCGAGCATACTTTCTTTCATGCCTTCCCAAGTGAGCAAGTGCCCTTGGTTTATGTGACACTGGTATTATAGTTGTGCATCTTTCTCCAAATGATATGCTGCCAACCTAACTTGATCATCAAGAGCATTTCCTTAAAATTCAAAGAATTGCTTCGCTCGACAAATCCATACGATCGGATCCTCTGAGCCATCATAACGAGGGAAATCAAGCTTCATAAGCTTGGGAACCACCATTCCTCCTACATCCACGAAACTTGTCCATATGGTCCCAATTCCTATTAACGAATCCTTCTTCTGACACGTTCAACCAGGAGTTCTTTGCCAACACCAAATCTTCCATCTGCTTAATGAATTTTTCCTGACCTGCACTCAAACCATTGAAGTTGTTCATCTTTTGCCATCGCTAGCTCTGATACTAAAATGTCACGACCCTGTCTCCTACCTTAACCTTGACCTTGACCTCGAATTCGAGCTATGTTGCTGATCAGAGATTAAACAAAAGAAAGAAATATGGACAGTACACCTCAACAAACTAGTCTTTTGGAATTTTCTGTGATCCTTTTATCGCAATGAGCTGTGAAATTTATAGAATTACATACTCAAGCATGACTCAAATTAGATAACTACTAAAGCTGAAAAATATCAACTAAAAAAAGGCGAAAGAGCGGACAACTAAAGAATAGCTCAAAGTGGCCAAACTATAGCCCATTACTACAACCATGTGTTGACTAATTAAATTTAAGGAAATGAAATATTTGACTTAATCAACTTAACAAATAACAGAAATCTAAGGATGAGATGTAGACATATGACAATGTGCTAATCTTTTTACGTTTTATTAATGTCCTTAATAGAATAATAACTATGGATATTTTATGGATAATATATGAATGTAATATAAATATGATAATCATGATCTTATCATAATTTCATTTGCAAAATATATTTATCACATGAACTTTTCATTTGCAAAATATATTTATCACATGAACTTTTTCATATACATCCGAAAAAGAATACCTTTAAATTATTTTGTTACTAACGAGAAATAAAATGTACATTTGACTCTTGGAAACTTGAATGAATGTGCTGTTACTTATTAGTAGGAGCACTTGAAAAGTTAATTGTTATTTTAGAGGGAAAAAAAGTAGAGGTTGCTAATCATACTTAATTGGACATGAACTTCAAAATCCATCCAATTTGACAACCATTAATTAGTGATTAGATTTGGATAGGAGACGTGGAAATAGTAGACCGTCAATTAAATATATTGGTATTCTAGTGAAAAAGAAAAATAAAAAGAATTGATGTGTATCAACATTCTCCAATTCTGCACTGACAAGGCATAGATAGGATTTTGATTGAAGGTTTAATTTTGTGCCTGTAGCTTTGCGCGGCGCCAAGTTATTATAATATCTACGCTAATAAGCTAAAACTGGTGCTTACTAAAGGGGAACGGAAATGAGAATGAGAATGATGGGTGCTCAATGTGGTTTTCTCTGGCAACAGGATTCTCCCTTGCAATGGCAGGCGGTGACGGTGACCGTGGTGGAGATGCAAACATTGTTGAGGCTTCCAGCATTTCCCGGCGGGCGGTTTCCTGCTCTTTAGACATTCTTTGTGCACGTAAAGCAGTCAAGTATAAACCAGCAGCAAGGAAGACTGTAACAAGTGAAAACGCTCCTGCAGCAGAGAATAACCCTTCTTTGATTGCTATGCAACTTTGTTTTGGTCTAGACCAATTCTTCAGATGTCCTGATTCTACGCTCAGTCCAATTAGCAACAGGATCTCCCCAACAGCAAAACAGACCCTACAGGAATAACTTTGAAATGTTTCATTTTATACACTATGCCAATGATTATGCATGTAAGAGAGAGAAATAAAGGAAAAAAAAAACTGCCTAAGAATGAATATTAAGAAGCGTACCATGTGGAAACAAAGAAAACCCCTGCTTGCCATGTTATGGACCTGGCAAGAGCAGAATCAGGGTCCCATGAAACAACACCTGGTGGCAGAGCCTTACTGACAGCAAATAACATGTACAAGTGTTCCACCACCATAGCAACTGCTAGTCCTACAAATGCGATTGCAGCACACAACAGTGGTGATTTTCCACTGCCGCTATATACACACCCAGAATTCTCACCATTTCTACCACTATTGTTCTCCACCCATGTCACCTACAAACCCAGAAAGTTTTGGAGCTTCTGATATGATTCGTACAAGAATTTTTGCAAACTAAATTTTGTATCTTTATAAATTACCTGCGAACGAGTTGCCTCTGCAATGATACAAAGAATGAAACAGAAGAAACCACACAGAATGGTCAAGATCATAAGAAAAGCAGCTGCTTTGCTACCCAAATCTGTGCTCGAAGGACTTGGTGCCAGATCAGCATGCGTGACCGCTCTTGTTTTCGCCATGTTTGATTACAGTTCATGCAGGCACATTAGCAAAAAGATGAAGAAGGAACAAAAGGGGGCAGTGAAAGATTTCCGTTTAGAATCCATTCATAAAAAGGATGGAGAATTGTAGAATTGCTTGGAGCAAAAGTATCTTAAGGGCCAAGATTCGAGGGTTCTGGTTCTGGTCTTTATGTTTAAGTATTCATACGAAGAGTGTTAACGATGGAGATTTTGCTTCAAGGCTGTCCAGCTAAAACTAGGATAGAGGCATTGTATGCTTGACACGTGTACCGTCCCTTTTTTTTTTTTAATCTAAAAGCACTCTTTCAGCATCAAAGCGCATTTTGGAACGTAAATGTGAAGAGCTTCAAGGCAAACCTCTCTCTGTACTCCAATTACTGGAACTTTAATCTTTCTGCTCTACTTTTACTAGATTTAAAACCAAGTCCAGTGCTTATAAAAATTAACAACGTCATAAAATTAGAACAACTTTGTAATTTGAAGATGGAGGGATTGGATTGGCATGCCCATTATGGCATAAAAGTGTGAGAGAGGACTATTCTTGATGACGCAATCATTGGATGAGCCTGCCCATCAAGTCTAACCAGTTACATTGCAAGGCATGGTGAAATTCAAGTCGTGGATGATAATTTCCATTCTTCAGAAGAGAGCAAGCCTGCGTGATGTCCCAAATCCCAATATATTTAGTGGATGCTGTTTCTCGGGTCTGTAAGTCAGCAGTCCCTGACCATTATGTGGCAATTGGCAAACAGTGCTTTGATCCTAAACTCTCCTAAGGAATCAACCTACCAATCATACTAAAAGACCCCATGTAAAGGATCCCTAGACCCGAAGTGCAAGTAAGCCAAATTCCTAATTCCTTTACAAACTCAGAACTGTACACCGATGCTCCATTAATTATACATACAATGTACTGTTTAAATGCCTACTTACAGAATCATGTACGCATAGAATAAAGACATAATCCTGTTTTGGTTTACCAGACTTTACAAACGTATTATTTTGGTTCCAATCGTCCATCTAGATTCCTTCTAATCACCTTCAACTTGTCACTTCATGCACTTCTCAAATGTTCACCTTTATGATGTTGTACAAACGGCAGAAATTAAACGTAAATCCTTTACCAACATTCTCATGCGTTTCTTTTCTAATTGTCTATGCAAAAGAAGCATCTTTGAGAAGAAAAACTACCTTCTTTAAGAATAAACACAACGCATTGATATTGGTCAACAAGCAATTTCATCGCTTGCTTTACATACAAGACATAGGAAACTTATTCGATGAGCTAAGAATATGGTTTCCTATCGCCAATTCAACTTGTTTCCAACATATTCCTTGCCTTTATGCCTAACTACAGACCATGTTACGATTGTATAAAATAAAAGTAAGGACTCTCCGACATGCCTTTCTCAGAAATCTATACCCTTTTTCAATAGTTCCTGTCCATTTCAATCCTGAATCTGTGGCGTCTACAAAGGCCAGTGACGGGGGTGTACACAAGCAACAGCAAACAGCAATCCCTTGCAGAAAAAATGACCAAGAAGAACGCCTCAGGGAACTCCAACTTTAAAGCTCTGGCAAGAAGAGCCTTTTTGGGTCACAGCTTCAGCGAGTCAAGGGCAGAAAAAAGGTGATCGACAATGGTGGCACATCTTTGCCAAGCAGGCCAAGCAAGGTTTCTTTGGCTGTCGATTCTGAGGACTAATCTAAGAGGTTTTGAACAACTTTGGATGTAAAAGTCTGTACTTTTAAAGACGATAAAAAAGGATAAAGTTCCTATGTTCATGTGCCGAAGGAAAGATGTTAAAATGGGAGATATACTGTGATCTTTAAAATGGGAGTTAGCCAACATTTTCTGCTACTATTTTATTTAGATCCGCTTATCCGTTAACATCGAAAGGAATCTCACCATATCTATAATCTATGGATTTCCTCATTTAATCTATTCACTGAATCTACGTCACGCTGCACCCAGTTAAGGAGACCCAATTTCTCAACCTGTTACATAAATAGGAACATAATACCACTTCTGTAACTTGACAAAATAAACTTGGAGCACACTCTGTAGGAACCGTTGGTGAAATTATGAGGGTTATGAAGATTAGTGGGAATACAATTGAGGAATTTAATTCGTCTTGGAAATATTGAGTACGTTAGATAGCTCAAGGTTGAAAGGTTGGTCTCATAAAATTGGCAAAGGGCTGACCAAACAAGCAACTTCTGTTTCATTGCTGTTGAGTACGTTAGATAGCTCAAGGTTGAAAGGTTGATCATCTATCCAAGCAACAATATTGAAGGCTTACGACCATTTGATTATACTTCTATTTTTTGTTGTAATTTTTAATTTTTAATTTTCAGTTTTCATTTTTAGTTTTTAGTTTTTGTTTTTCTTTTAAATAAAATTAAAAATTTGTTTAGTTGTTAATGTTAATATAGTTATATTTTTATTACTGATAATAATTACATTTTAGATAAAACTTAAAGATAAATTATTTTTAATTAAATAAATTTATTTAATCTCTTCTATAATATTTATTAACAAATTATTAATAAAATTATGTTATTTTAATAAAATAAATAATTTATAAATTAATATTTATT
>JANSVB020000430.1:2830200-2840452 GCA_025504935.2 Erythroxylum haughtii | reverse complement strand
ATAGCATGAAGGAAATTATGATGTGATCATACTACTGAGATTCCTATCATGTGCAATTATGTCAGTATCTAAATTTTTCCTAGTCATAGGATCAATGAGACTGGACATCATTAATCCGGTTAGACTAGCACATGTCATATTTCTTGATTGGATCAAGCAGTGGATCTCCACATGCGGATCTGGACTCCATTAGGTATACCCTATTTTTACTTATTTCTATATTTAGTGTAATTTTTATCTATTTAATAACCTACTGTGCTACTTCTGCCTTTTTCTTTTGTAACTTGCGTCATTCTTATCATGTCTCATTTACATATGGATCTATTGGAAATAGCCTCTCTACTATGTAGGAGTAAGGCTCGTACTATCAGACCTCCCCCGATCCTGCTTCATTGCAGGACTTCGGACTAGGTGATGATGATGATGATGATGATAACGTGATTGTGTGGTTAAATTAAATCCTAAGTTTTCCAAAATTGTGTGCTTAGATTTTGAAAATAATGGTTTCGTTTAGACATCATTAGCCTTAGCATAACCTATAAAGAAGATTACATGCATAGTTGAAAAGATGTCTAGTTCACGACGAAATCTTAAACTCATATCACAGCCTGAAAAAGGATTATGCCAATATTTAAAAAATCGGATAAAAAATTAAATTGTCAAAATAAAAAACTAAAGATTTAAAGGTTCAACCAATAATAGACTATATAATAAACAAAATTGAAGAACTTAAAATATGATTGGAGAAGGAGACTAACTTTTCCTATTGAAGAGAATGGAGTTTAATTGAAGATGGAGACTATCAAATGAAAACTAACTGGTTTATAAAAAACTAGTTAGTTTACGAAAATTGGTTGGTTAATTAATAAGTAAATCAATTTTTAATAATAAAGGTTATTAAAGTAAACTAAACTAATAAATTGAATGATTTAAGGTTTTTGTAGTTGACCTGATTGAATTGGTTCAATTTTCTAATCATTGATTTACACATAGAGCTCAGAGTCCAAAGATTAAGTATCTTACAACCTTATAATTACTAAACATCTAAATATGTAGCCTTGTTAATAGTCTCACCTATAACTTAAGTTTCTGAGTGCAAAGGCCTAGTTATATCATGGTATACATCTTTGTTTTGATTGTTTCACATAGATGGTGCCAAGTAATAACTCCAAACTTGTACAATCAATTTCAAGTTTTTCTTTAAAGTAAAAGTTGTTAGCTTTATTTGTTAACATGTCAAGAGTGATAAACTTGATTATGTAGTTAAATTAAATCCTAAGTTTTCCAAAATTGTGTGCTTAGATTTTGAAATAATGGTTTAGTTTAGACATTATGAGCCTTAACATAACCTATAAAGAAGATTACATGCATAGTTGAAAAGATGTCTAGTTCACGATGAAATCTTAAACTCATGTCACAACCCAAAAAAGGATTATGCCAATATTTAAAAAATCACATAAAAAATTAAACCGTCAAAATAAAAACTAAAGATTTAAAGGTTAAACCGATATTAGACTATATAATAAACAAAATTGAAGAACTTAAAATGCGATTGGAGAAGGAGACTATCTTTTCCTATTAAATAGAATGGAGTTTAATTGAAGATGGAGACTGTCAAATGAAAACTATCCGGTTTATAAAAAACTAGTTAGTTTACGAAAATTGGTTGGTTAATTAATAAGTCAATCAATTTTTAATAATAAAGGTTATTAAAGTAAACGAAACTAATAAATTGAATGATTTAAGGTTTTTGTAGTTGACTTGATTGAATTGGTTCAATTTTTTAATCGTTGGTTTACACATAGACCTCATAGTCCAAAGATTAAGTATGTTACAACCTTATAACTACTAAAAATCTAAACATGTAGCCTTGTCAATAGTCTCACCTTAAGTTTCTAAGTGTAAAGGCCTATTATATCTTATGATACAGTTTTTAAAGTTTATTGCTCTTGACATGTTAACAAATAAAGCTAACAACTTGTACTTTAAAGCAAAACTTCAAATTGATTGTACAAGTTTGGAGTTATTATTTGGCACCAACTATGTGAAACAATCAAAACAAAGACGTATACCATGATAGATTTGAAAAATTCATCTGAGTTCTAATAAACATTCTCAACAAGCTTTTTCCTGGGAAAAAAGATAGGTTGATAATGCATTTATTTTCTTTTTGTATATTTTAAAATGGGAAAATAAAATATAAAAATTAGGGACAAAAAGTACCCAAATTTTTATGTTAAAAAATTCTCCATTACAAAAGGAAAAACTATGGGATCGTGGGTCTGAGAAATACTTTCATTATAAATAGTAGGATTAAAAAGAAGTCTTCTCTAGTTAGATTAGAGGACAACAAACATAATTTGTCACCTTATTTAATGAATTATAACACTTAAAATTTTCTCACTAATTTGTGGTGGATGACTCTAACTTAAAAATTTGGAAATTATCTAATTAATTATCATTGGTAAGAAGATTTTCTAGTTGTAGAAGATTCTCTTTCACTATATCCTACATGTAATAGTAACAGACATAAATATGTTTTGAGTAGGAATAGAAAGTTGAATTCTTAGCCAAACATATCATATTTTAATTGTCATATTGTACCATATATTTCTTTTCTTTATAGCCTAATTTACAGAGAAAAGTTTTCATCTATGACATCTCTTTACATGCATATGTAGCTATTATAAAAGTAGTCAAATATCATAAAGATGACTTTCTCAAATCGATATACTAGGCCATATTAGTGTTTGTATACCCTTCTAAGAAATCATAAGCGCACTTTAGATGTTCTTTAGAGGTATCAAAATATCAATTTTATAACAATCTAGTGTTCTTTACTGGGATTGTAAAAATTGACTCCTAATGTTGACTATATGAGTGATGTCAGGCCTAGTGCACATACTATAGTGTACATGAGACTACTAACCATAAATGAATATGGGACCTTTTTCATCTCTTTTTTTTCTTTATCATTTGTTTGAATTTTCTTCTTACTCAATTTCAAACCTTTATTAATGATCTTGACCTTATACCTTTATTGTTTTCTCATTAGTTTTGAGCTTATAGGATTGTATCTCCTTTTGTGTGAATTTCATTCATTATTTTTTGTTAACATCAACTATTGCCTCATTATAACTTTAAGGCTCGCCCTCAGTGGTGAGTGTATACTCATTTGGAGGATATCTAGTAGAAAGTCATCCCTCTTAAGTTAATCTCTATAGTTAGAATTATTCCACAGGTTATGGCTTAATAAGCTCGACTAGCTCTCCATTACTTGTTCATTTTTACTCCTTTATTATGGACTCCTTAAGGCATATTATGATCAGACACATCACTGGTTGTTCTTAGATCATCATATAATATAGGAAATGACTTATTGTTATTGACCCTAGGCTTATATTTCTTTAGCTACTTAAAATCCTTGATTGTTTAATCCTCATGAGCATAACATCTCTACTTTTGACAATCTTCTTATTTACTAGGTCTCACAATAGATACCCAAAAAGGTGAGGTAAATACACTACCTTGTATTGGAGGTTTGGATTATTCATCCTTAGGAATATGGATGAATGCTCAATAACTAAACAATTTGAAGTAGATATATAAGAACTTCTTTCCAGTTCATACTTCCTCTAGGATATCTCCATCATAAGGACTAGAAGGAGATGATTGATGGTGTGAAAATTGTCTTCATGGCTTCCCATTAATATTACTTCGCAATTTTGGATTAAGATAGCATACATAATGCCCTTTCTTTGATGGTACAATTCATTCTCTTGATTACACTATTCAACTGTGGTGTCTTCTCAAGCTTGATACCATATATCTTATAATATTCCACAATAATCTCCATCTTTATCAACTCAGACACACTTTAGCTTTCTACTAGTCTCTCATTCCACCTTGTCCTGGAACTCTTTGAATTAATCAAGTACACAACAACAATAGCAAGCACTTTAAAAAAGATCTTTTAGTTTAGTGAGAGTCAATTCTCTAACTTCTCACTCTATTAATTTGCTTATTTCCCTTCATTTCCTACCTAGTTCAATTATTCTTAACTGAAGTAACTCCTTTCATTTCTTTTCCTAGCAAGTCATTCTTTCCTTTAATTTTCCCACTTCCCTTTTTCTAATGATTTTTTGTTAAAAGAAAACATGTCTTCACCTATGGCTTCTTTCCCATTCTCGCTTACCCCTAATCTTAACTTTACCATTATTTTTCCTGCCCTACCATACTTCTAAATGGTTGAAAATGGCAAAGAAACTCTTGACAATGATCAAAGATTAAATTCACCTTTGTAAGTACCAGTTAGATTAGCTTGGAACAAGGTTGTTGTGACGCTATTAACTTTATCAAACTACACTACATGTTGCTGAATGAAGAAGGGAAACTAGTGTTACCCCCTGTGAAGATTCTTCAAATAAGGGTCGTAAAATGGAAAACCTCTCTATTAGGTTCCTTTATTGATAAAAGGTCTACAGTCTCTTTGGTGCGACATTGACCTGTTAAAAATTTAAAGCAGATGGGATATGTCAACACTTTGATAAGTGAGGATGACTTCTTTCTATTTAAGTTCAAATCTAAGCAATTTATCTAAAGGATTATTGATTTAGGGCCTTAGAATATCCAAGTAAAACCAATGCTAGTTTAGCGATGGACTCTATAAGTGTCTTTAGATAGGGATAAATTGAACTCTGTTCCTCTTTGGGTGAATTCCTATAAGGTTTCCCTTAGAGTACTGGTCAGTTTAGGGTCTAATCTACTTTGCTGGCCCCCTTAGAAAGGTAATCAATGTAAATAGGATTGGTTTTGTATGTGTATATATTGAGAACTCCCTAACAAATGATTTACCTTACTCTATAAAACTGATGAGACTTTATAAGGAAGGAGGCCTGATTGAGGACATCGTTAGGGTTATATACCACTGGAAGCCTTTAACGAAAGGGATGGTGAGAATCTAGAAACTAAAATCTAATGTTGGGAAGCATAATTAACAAGAGGAAGAGGCAGATAGGCTAAAAATTACAATTGAAATTGATCCTAGGAAATAACAAAGTGAACTACCATCTTCACCCATATAGGCTGGTATGCAAACTGAATTTACAAGGGAGATTAATCTTAGGGAACACCAATAGGAGAAACTACCTACACACATATAAACACAATGCAAGTTAAAAGACATATGAAAACTAATAGTAAGGTAAATCAAGAGATGTTGGAGGCTACAAGTTAAGATAATGGATTATCTATAAATCTTGATATGAAATGCCTTAGAGAAACTACAAGTGATGATAATGAACTATAAAAAAGCTTGATACAACTAGCCTTTTCAACTCTAAAGGTGTGGGACTTCTTGACTTGTAAAATTAAACTTGAGCTAATAAAAGACTAGGCATAAAACCAAAAGAAAGAAGTCTGGTCTTGCTCCCTCGTAATGGAAATACTAGCTTGAAATGTAAGAAGAATCAATTCCCCTAATACACAAATGGATTTTAGTGATTTTTTGAAAATAAAGAGGCCTAGTTTTGTTGTTTTAATTGGCACCAAAATAAACAGGTCTTATAGAAGGGGATTTAGTTCCTTGACAAGCCATATATTCACAAACAAACACAAACACAACGTATCCCATTGCACAAGGCTTCCCCACTTTGCAAGGGTCGAGAGAGAGTCATCAATGTACTCAACTTTTCCTTTGCATTATATTACAAAGAGGTTTTTTTTTACTAAAACCTGTGACCTTCTAGTCACAAAGGAGTAACCTTTACCAAGAACATTTAAATGGTAGAAATATAGTTTCCTTATATCCAAAAGTGTGGTAACTAATGAATTGGTCTTTATCTGAACAATTCTTACATTGTGAATTGATCCTAAGATCCTTATAGAAATCAATCTCCATCAAAATCATATCTGTTACTAACTAAGAGTTTTAAAAGGACAAACTATGGAAAGACATGGAAGCAAGAAGATCCTCCTTACAAGCACCTTGGATGCTATTAGGTGATCACAACTGTATTCTCAAACCTGATGAGGCTTAAGGAAATGTGAGGCTTATGTATCCCAGATATCAAGATCTAAGCCATTTAACTGCTGCTTTTGGACTAGTTGACTGTACACAGGTCATCACTTTACATGGTCTGATAAAAAATAAAGTACTTATTTTATCCAAAAGAAGCTAGATAAGTACTTCATTAATTCTGATTAGCTTAGCTTATTCCCTGGCAGTTCAACAAATTTTACTAACTTTTTTTCCAGATCATTCCCATATAGAGGTTGATATAGGGGAAGTAAAGACTAAAAGGAAACCTCCTTTTAAATTCTTCAATTCCCTACTTAATCACCTTGGATTTAACTTATTGGTAATGAAAGGAATGGTACAAGTGTCTCAAGCTAATATATGTATCAATAAGTCTAGAAGCTAATAGTTTTTACAAAGGAACTTGTCAATGTGCAGAAGAATGAAGTTGATAATATAAAGATAGATTTAGGGAAGGCCTTTGAAAGCCTTAATCAATACCAAAAGGATATGGCCAATGATCCCTTAAACAATTCCCTCAAGGCTGTGGAAATATTAGAGCTAAAGAAATATTTGATTGTTGCTAATAGATACAACTCTTAACTCAAGCAGAAATATAGAATTCAATAGCTTATAGAGGGAGATTGAAACCCAAAATCCTTATTTAATAGTGTCTAGGGTAAAGAAACATAAATAAAATTATCTCTAAGGACTCAGAGGGGAATGAAGTAAATGATGAATAACTTTTTATAAGATTAACTCATGATTATTTTAAAAGACTATTAGGAACTAGCAGAACATTATAAGACATGTTTCATAATATTCTCATTGCCTTAGAAAGTTTAGTGCAATCGCATCACCACAATGATCTTACTAAAGAGAATAAACCAAAAGAAATCAAAGCCACTTGATTGTTATTACACCTTAACAAAGCACCTGATACAGATGGCTTCAAACCATATTCTTCTAAGCCTTATGAAATATCATTGGACCAAAGATCATAGATAAAATTTTGGAAGTTTTTCACACTAGGAGGATGCTCACTGAGTTGAATAACACTTACTTTTTCCTTATTCTAAAGCTCCATAATCCCTCATCCTAAATGAATACAGGCCTATAGTATGCTGTAATGTTTTATACATGGTGATTTAAAAAAATTTAGCTAATAAGATTAAGAAACCATTAGTCAAATAATGTAGGACAAGTGCTTACATATGGGAAAATTCATTAGTAACAACATTGTTATAGCTTAAGAGATTTTTAGAGGATACAAAGTCCCACAAAGTTATGACTTACAAGTTTATTTCACCAAGGAAATTGAATATATGTGTTGGGAATTTAACAGATCTTCACTAATAGCTCTATGATACCTAAGTAAGTTTGTGAATTAGATCATGTATCATGTAACCTCTATGTCTTATTCTATTATAGTGAATGGACAGCCCACTAGAAGCTTCAAATATGCATAGCGAATTAGAAGTACTCTCAAGGATTCAAACTTTTGTTATAACTTTAATGGAATCAAACAGGTAGGGAAGCTTCAAATATCACCCTACCTGTTTGCAATATCTATAGAAGTACTCTCAAGGATTACAACACTTTAAAAAATTAGTAGGAATCCCTCATTTAAATATCATAATAGATGTGGCAAACTTAAGCTCTCACACCTATCTAATGATGATCTTCTCATGTTATGTGGAGCTGATCAAACTTTTGTTATAACTTTAATGGATTCATTAGATGTTTTTAAAAACTTCTATGGCCTTAATTTCAATCCAAACAAAAGTTCTTGAATGTTCTCTACTTAATGCTCCCCAAGCTTAATTGAATTTGTTGACTTCATAGAATTGAGAATAACAAAACCTCCTTTTAAATACTTATAAGTGCTATCTCTACAAAAAAATTGAATGTAAGTGTATGTAACTAACTCCATTACAAAAGATTACAAGTTTGGTGCAATACAACTTTATCATATAGAGGAAGACTTCAACCAGCCATATCTATTCTATGTAGGTCGTACACATACTAGATCCAACATCTGACTATTCCCGAAGGAGTTATAGAGATTGATAAGCTTATTCAAAACTTCATATGGATTGGAGTTAGCTCCTAAAAAAGAACTCCATGCATAAAATGGTCCTTAATATGCCAACCTAAACAACTAGGTGGACTAGCTATCACTTTTGTTAAGAAAATGAGTGAAGTAATACTAACTAAAAGATTGTGAAAGCTACTTATAGATAAAGAAAATAAGTTGGTTGAATGGATTCACAGTTGCTATCTAAAAAGGAAAAGCATTTGGGTAGTTTTAGTAAGTGAAGTATATTGTTGGACTTTACAAGTAATACTACATTTGAGAGACTCAATTTAACCAAATATCCTTTAAAAGATTGGAAGTGTCAATTTAACATACCTATGATATGATAACTAACATGCCTTAGGTCTATTACATAAAAACTAGAGAAGTTAGCAATCACAGACCATTAATCCCCTGTAATTCTGAGGTTTAAACTTTGATATTGAAAAGCACCTAGTCTTTGTCTTTATTCCTTAAGAATAAGTAACCTTATCACTTCCAATTGGCCTTCCTACCTCCCTAATTAATTAAAGGTTGACAACATTATCTGGAAATTTGATAAGTCTAACATATTCTCCATTGCCTCTTGTAAGATAATCATTTTAAAGCTTACAAATCCTTTTCCTTGGTACAAACTGATATGTGAATCACATATTATCCCCTCCCATTTATTCATATTATGGCTAGAATCTTGGGGAAAGCTATAGATAAAGGATATGCTAAAATTCTAGTTAAATGATAATAGTTGTGTATTATGCCAAGGGGAGCAGGAAAGTCTAAATCACCTGTTCTTTAAACGTGTATTCTCTACCATAATTTGGAAACTCATCCTTAGTATATTCAACATGCTCACTTCAGTTATAGGATAGATAAACATACTTAATTAGGTCACTAAGCTTAAGATGAAACACAAAGGAGATTTCAAGCTCTTTCAAATGGATTTAGACTCTGGGGTTTATTTCAATTGAAAAGAAAGAAATTCAAGAATGTTCAATAGAAATTCCTACATCGTTGAGGAGATTACTAGAATAATATTTCTCAAGATTAGAATATATTTCACTATTAGTGAAAAAAACCTAAACCTATCCCTTGAAGTGAAAGCTAAATTATTAATCAGCTATAAGATAATATAGAATTGCCTATTTTTATGGCCTATTTTGTCATTAGATTAGGTATGTAACACTAGGGAACCATTAGAAAGCTAGCCTCTTTCTCTCTTTTTTCATGTATATCCTATCATTTTATATTAATATAACTCTTTTTAATTTCTAAAAAAATACACCCAATCTTTCTCGAGTGGTCACCAATGAAAGTAAAGATACAATGGACCTTATAATTATTGAGCAGGCGTTAGTGTGCACCAAATTAAGAACTCATTTTCTCCCATGCGGCTAACTAGTTCTACAAAATGAAACTCTATGTTGTTCGCTAGCCAAATAATGAGTATAAGGCTTAAGTTTTTTTACCTTTAACCTTATGAAGTATTTCTTTAAAGGTAAAAACTTATAATCCTTTCTCACTCATGCTCCCTAATCTTTTGTGCCATAACTTCAGGCATAAGTTATCATGGGCAATACTAGCTTCTTCTTTTTTAATAACTTAGCTTGTGTAAAATACAATGATACCTTTTTTCTACCTTTGGTGATGATATCATTATTTCTTGAGACTTTCCTTCTTCCCATACTAAAATAATTTACATAGCCACCATCATTGAGTTTTCCGACAGATATAAAATTTAGACGCATATCTAAGACATATCTAGCATCCTTTAATCTGAGCTCACATCTTATATTAGTCATCAAAGTAATGTTGCATAACCCATTGATCTTACTGGTCACTTGATTTCCCATTTTTCTGATACTAAAGCCACCACATTGGTATGTTGAGAAGAAAGTCTTAATATAGGTGACATAGAAAGAGGTGCCTAAGATAATTATCTTCTATAATAAGGAAGATATCATTGTGATCTTTTTACAATAAAAATTGTGCTCTTCTTTTCCATCTTTTTAGGTCAATCTAGTTTGGTTTGATAATCCCATTCTTTTGATCTCTTTTGAGATTTTGACATTCGAACTTCTTCTAATCAAGCTTGCTATATTAGTAACACTTTTGAGTTTGATTTAGATCATCTCTAGATTTATCTTGACCTTCACTTTTAC
>JANSVB020000430.1:2810260-2830100 GCA_025504935.2 Erythroxylum haughtii | reverse complement strand
GTGTGTTTGTGCTTTCAGGAAAAAAATATAAAATATTTATACTAACTTATGAATGATTGAGTGCATTAGCATGCCACCCTCGCGGGGCACGGACTCGGATATCACCATCGATGTCAGGTTCGGGTCATCGAGGGAGTGGGGTGCTACAATTACCTTAGAAGGTTCCGTACAAACACATCTCCATAATGATTTTATCAAAGAGGTAACACCAGAAGAAATTAAAGCTACTATATTCTCATTACAAACTGACAAAGCACCTAGTTTTGATGGCTTTAATGCCAGATTCTTCCAAGCCTTATATAATACCATCATACCAAAGATCATTGATGTAGTGTTGTAATTTTTTCACACTGGGAAGATGCTCAGTGAGTAAAATAACACTTGCCTTTACGTAATTCCAAAGCTATATAATTGCTCATCCTTGAATGAATAAAGGCCCATAACATGTTGCAATGTTTTATATAAGATGATTTCAAAGATTTTGGCCAATAAGCTAGAGAAAAATCTTAAACAAATCATTAATATAGGATAGGTAGATTACATAAAGGGTAGATCCATTGATGACAACATTCTCATAGCTCAAGGGATGTTTAGAGGATACAACTACAATAGGTTCCATACAAGTTATGGCTTACAAGTTGATTTTATTAAGGCATTTAATTCTGTAAGTTGAGACTTTATCATATCTTCACTAACAACTTTAGGATATCCAAGTAAGGTTGTGAATTGGATTATGGCTTGTGTAACCTTAGTGTCTTATGCTATTATAATGAATGGAGATCCCATTAGAAACTTCAAAGCTAAGGGAATCAAGGAGAGTGATCCATCCCTACCTATTTTCAATGTCCATCGAAATGCTCTCAATATCATAATACTTCAAATCAGTAGGAATCCCTCGTTTAAATATCATTATAGATGTGGCAAACTCAATCTCTCACACATCCTATTACTAATGATCTTTTATGTTATATGGATCTAATCAAACTTCTATTATAAACTTAATGGATCCACTAGATGTTTTTAAAAAATCATTTAGCCTCATTTCAAATCTAAGAAAGAGTTCTTGTATGTCCTCTTCTAAATGCAACCCAAACTTAATGGAATATTTTGACTCTATGTGATTGAGAATCACAAAACCTCCTTTTAAATACTTAGGAGGATATATTGCTATAAAAAAGACGAATGTAAGTGAATGCAGTCCTCTATTCAACTCCATTACAAAAAGATTGCAATCTTGGTGTAATAGAGCCTTTATGGAGGTAAAATTCAACTAGTCATGTATATTCTTTACAACTTATACACATACTAGATCCACATCTTACTAATCTTAAATGAGTTATGAAGAACATTAATAAGCTTATTAGAAACTTCATATGGAATGGAGTTAGCTCCTTAAAAGGAACCTTATGTATTAAATAGTCCATAATAGGCCAACATAAACAACCAGATGGACTAACTATCACTCTTGTAAAGAAAATGAGCAAAGTATTAGTAACTATACGGCTATGGAGGGTGTGTGCAGATAAAGAAAACATATGGGTGCAATAGATTCATATCTACTATTGTAAAAGGAAAAGCATCTGGGTAGTTTCAGTAAGTAAAGTACATTTTTGGACTTTCCAACAAATACTACACTTGAGAGACTCAATTCAACCAACTACCCTCATCAAGATCAAAAATGGCAACTCAACATACCTCTGGTATAGTAACTAGCATCCTTTAGGTCCATTGCACAAAGATAAAGAAGTTACTAGTCTTAGACCATTAATCCCCAACAATTCCAAGGTTAAAACTCTAATACTGAACAACAATTGGTCTTAGCCTTCTTTCTTAAGAGGAAGTAACTTTATCATTATTAATTGTCCTTCTTACCTTCATAATTAATTAAGAGATGATGCCATTATCTGGAAACCTGATAAGTCTAACATATTCTCCATTGCCTACGCAAAAACAATCTTTTAAAAGCCTGCAATCCTTTTCCTTGATACAAAATGATATGGGATTTACATATTGTCCCCTCTCACTAATTCATATTATGGCTAGTAGCTTAAGGAAAGCTAAGGGAAAAGGATAAGTTGAAGTTCTAGTTAAATGATAATAGTTTTTTATTATGTCAAAAGAAGGAAGACAATCTAAATAATCTATTATTTTGGTGTCTATTCTCTAATAGAATGTGGACGCTTATCTTTAGCATATTCAACATGATTGCTTCAGCTACAAGATGTATGAACACACTCAACTAGGTCACTGAACTTAAGATGAAATACAAAGGAGATTTCAAGATTTTTAAGATGGCTTTTAGCTCTAGGGTGTATTTCATTTGGAAAGAAAGAAAGAAAGAAATTCAAGACTGTTCAGTAGCAATTCCTAAAATTTTGAGGAGATTACTAGAAGAATATTAATTAAGATCAAAACCTATTCCATAGTTAGTGAAACAAGCTGAACTTGTCCCCTAAATTCAAAAGCAACCTGTTTATTAACTAGGAGACAATATAGACAACAACAATAACAAACCAGTAATAATCTTGCTAATACTTAAGGTCTAGAGAGGCCTAATAATATGCATCCTTACCCCTAATTAATGGTTTGTCCTCCTTAAGTTATATTGAATTGGTGGTTTGCATATAATGGTTATAAGGTGAATGTTGTTTTGAATAGAGCACTCTTTATGTTATGTTTGTATGGTTTATATTGTGAGAGCTGAATTGAGTTGTGAAACATAATTGTTGCATTTTTCATAGCTGGTGGTACCTAGTTTTGGATGAATGCTAATTTGTGCACTTGATATCTCACTAAGTGTTACTTTTTCTTCACTAGCTTGATGGATTTTATGCTACATTACCTAGAATTCATCTCACCTTAGCTTTTCCCATATTACAACCCTAGAAAAGTCATTTGATTCATGATTATGCATGTGAATTTTAGTAGTGGAGAAATGAAATGATATGTAAAGTTGTGGATTATTATGATCATAAATGGTGTTTGAGTGTAGCTGTGGAATTATCTTATTTAAAAACCTTTTGTCCAAGTATACCTTTGGATTACTCAGTTTCTAAGAGTGATGAATATTGATTAATCATAAGTAGAAGCTTTAAATGTTAAGTTATTGTTATAGGTTTTGACAGTCATTCATTTTTACTTATGATTATCTATTCTTAGGAAATATGGAAAATGAGTAAGAGTTTTATTTATGATTTTGATTTTGATGATTTGCCTAAGGACGGTCAAAAGCTAAGAGTAGGGGAACCTGATATGTATTTAAAATTTGATTTTGCCTAAACGTAGCATGTTTAAGCACTAAAAAGTCATAGCTCATATTCTCACAAACCCTTAACTATTCCTCAAGTGCTTTCCTTATCTTTTGAAGCTAAGTTACTATAGCTTCAGAATGTTCCAAGAAAGGAACTACTCCTTCATCCGTTAAGGCTAAAGAACCATTAATCCCTTTTAATCGAGCAACTTTATCCATTAAATTGCTTCCAGCTATCATTGTTCTTCAAACAGAGCTCTGATACCAAATTATGGGGACTTTTTTTAGGTATAATGGAATTAAAACAAATTTCCTAAAGTCCTCCTATGATAGTTAAGCTTAAGTCACAAAAATCATCTCACTCTTCACTTTGTGATTTTTAACTAATAGCTTCATTTGTTTTTAAGACCTCACACCACTCATGTTCAAGTGTTTCATTCTACTCTTATAACACAAATGTTTTGCACAAACAATCAAAAGGGATAAATAATATAGTTATGATAAAGCCAACCTTTTTATTAATCAAATTATAAAGGTACAATATAAAGGAACTTGAGTTTCCTGTAACTTGATGAACTTACAATAATACAACTCAATAAAACTACCATCTTGAAACTCTCAAGAATAACTTTCTCCTAAAATTCTCGAGTCTCTTACAGATAATTGAATGTGCAATGATTCACAAATAAAGTATACATTTATATAGGCTACGAGAACTCAAGGACCAAGTAAGCAAAAACTACCAACTTTCTGCACTAACTCTACTAAAGTAATGGTGAGATGACACTTCTTCCATTAAGTCCACTAAGTTAGTGGGGAGTTATCCACTTTAAGCCACTAACTTCATTTTTGCTTATGGGATAAGAATTTGGAAGATACCCATCTATTGCCACATCATCTGATCCACTTTCTCATTACTTGAAGAAGTGCTCCCACTTTGTAATGTAGTGATTCCAATTTTTTAAAGTCACCACTCGCATGTTCTTGCCATGTGTCACCACTTCATTGCATATTAAAATTAGATGCTTTAATGAGGCTTCCATTTATCCATCCTGAGCCATCTTTGTGCATGGTCCATCCAAGTACATCTATGGTGTAATCATATTGATTTATGACCTAAGTTAGCAACAATCCAAATCATCCATAATAAATCTCGCACGCTTTCATACCTTTTGATCTCCTCATTGAAGTTAAGTGGCTTCTCGCACTCTCAATCTTAGCATGACTTAGTTACACCTTTAATATTTTGTTCTCACATAATCTTACATTTCGTCAAAGATTTTTGCTAATGGGTATCAATGCAAGCTAAAGCTTGCCTACTCTTGAGCTTTCATCGATGATGCCTATTTTTTCTTGGTACTTGTAAGTCTTTACTTTGTTATGTTAACCCAAGTGCTAAATACTAACCGAAACTTACTAACACTTGTAGATTCCACAATTTAGACTTAGGAAATCTTGCATAAAATGATTTTATTGTTTTGGAATTAAAAAGAAAACCTAGAGATAAAGATTTCATTGATTATATTGACTTAAATTCATGAAAAAACATAACAAAAAAATATTTTAAATTATGGATATTAATAAAATAATAATTAAAATACCAAAACATAACACAAATTATGCATCATCATGTTACAATTATTTTTAAAAAATACTTGTTGAGTTATAAATCACGTCTTTAACTAGAATTTTACTATTAAAAACTTTTCTTAACTCTTTCATATTTTATTTTGAACGCAATCAATATATGTTAAGTCAATTAAGTTAGATTAAAATTTTTGTTTGATTAAGGTAGTTGTAACTATTTCTCAACAGCATTTAAGGTATATTTTGGATACTCCTTATTTTTTGTTATTGCAAAGTTCCAAGTTTTCTCTCATCACTTCAAATTTTGACTTTATGCAAAGCTTTTATGAAAATATTGCCCAAGTCTTACAAAATATTATTGAAATATCCCCATCTTTATCAATCTCCTTTAACAAATAAAAATTAATTTTAAAATGCTTTATCTTATCACGAAACATTGGAATAGAAGATAATGATATGACTATATGATTATCAACAAAAAGTTAAGGTGGTCTTCTTGTACACAAATTAAATCTTCCGTAACTTTATTGAGCCTTATTACATGATTTGTTAATGTAGATAGAGTAACAAACTCAGTTTTTGTAGTGCTTTGAGTTATGTGTTCTTACTTTTTAGAACAGTTATTAATTACACTTGAACCAAAATTGAAATAATAGTTAGTTTCACTCTTTATATCATCAATCAAATTTTCTCTATTATTATTAGAAAAACATGTTAACTTGAAATTCAAATATTTTGTAACTTAACATTACAGTTAGTAATTTCTCTGATGTATTTAAGTACACTTTTAGCATCTTGGATGTGTTCCTCACTTGCATAATGTATAAATATAGACAAGAATCTCGTAGCTTGTATAATATTAAGTTTATAAGTAGCAAGATATATAGAAGTAGCAAGATATATAAGTCATCCAACTAAACTTTTGTAATTATTATTTCCATCTTAGCAACATATCATCCTTGCTATACTTAACTCTAGGTTACATAGGAGTGTCAACAAATTTACAACCTTTAATATGAGACTTTCTAAGATCACCTTAACATATTTGTACTCACTAATAAAGATTTCTTTTTTTGTTGCCCATTTTTATACCAAAGAATTAAGACATCACTTATAAGTCATTAATCTCAAATTCCTTCAATAATTAAGCTTTTAAAACATTGGTGAGCTTTTGATTGCTACTTTTGACCAAAAAATCATCAATATAAATTGAAATTATAATTAAATAAACATCTTATTTTTTTCACATAAAGAGTTTATTTTGTTAGATTTTTAACAAATCATAAGCTCAATAGGTTCTCATCTATACAATTGTACTAGGAGTTTAGAGCCTACTTAAGGCCTTACAAAGTATTCTTTAACAAATATGCCTTATCCTCCTTCGCTTGCATAATAAAGCTTTCATGTTGCTTAATATAAATCTTCTCCTTTAAGAAACTAATCAAAATTGTTAGCTTTATATTAAGCCATAACACTTCCTAAAAATTATGCTAAACTAGTAAGCAACAAATGAATAATGTCAAGCATTTCCACAGGAATGATGTTTTCAGAGAAATCTACACCAAAGGATTGCGTATAACCTTTTTTTTACCATAATACTTCCTTTTATGTTCAGTTATTGATTTATCAGCATTGAACTTAGTCCTTAAAAACCCATCTTACCTCAATAACATTTATATTTGAGGTTTCTCGATGAACTATAAATTTGTTTTTACCATTAGAAGCTTTCCTCCATGGTAGCATTCTATTTATGCTCATGTATTTCTTTGTCAACATGTGTTGGTTCAAATATTGCAATATTGCTTCTTGTATAAATATCAAAAAGTAATCTAGCACCTTGGATTGGTTGCTCATCAACTTCCTTGTCATTGGGTATTAATCTACCAAAATGTTGATCTTCACCAATTGCTCCCAATCCTTAGTGAAGAATTAGACATAGTCGGACTTAAGCCCCTTTGACCCAAACTTAACCTGAAAATATAAATAGGAGTCATAAATTTAACATATGACTCAATCAAGCCTAGGACTCATTACCCAATCTAGAAGTTGATTGGGCTTCAGGAGTTATAGGACAGGGCCTAAAGTCTAAGCCTAATTAGGCTTAGGGGATATGAAGCTTATCAGGCTAGGCTAAAAAATTATATCAAAATTAAAACTAATTTTTTAAATTTCTATTAATAAATTAAATTAAGTTTTTAAAATCAATTTCAAACTTCTTTTGTCCTTTCTTATATTTTTAAATCATTACCTCTTTTAAATAAATAAATTTAGAATTGAAAGTAATTCTTTTAAATATCCACTCGTTTTCATATATAAAATGACAATATTATTATAAGGAATTGTTACTAGGAAAAAAATAGCAATCCCTAGATTATAAGACTTATCCTATTAAAATAGATGAACAAAGGATAACAAATTGGTGAAATATGAGTTTATAGATTTGGTCAAAAGACATGCCTTTATAAGGAGTTATTAACTAGTTTCACTACACACACACTCACACACCTATATTTCATCATTTTGTAAGAAATTGAAACCAACATCATAACACTAGTTAATAAAGAAATTTATATTATTAAAAAAACTATACACAAAAGTAAACAAGACACTAAGCATCATTAAACAATAAGAATATGATATACTTAAGCTTATAGCACAAACAAATTGTGCATTTATCATACATATATAAAAAAATGCATGAAGCAAGATAATGATTATCAAATGTCAAATACTATGATAGTTTATATAGACAAATTAATTATAAATCAGGTTACAGATTCTTCCTCTTTTTTCTTTTAATGATAAACTAATGTATTATGAGTTTGATTATATGACCAATAGCCAAATTTATGTTAAAAAAAATACTTGATTACTCATGCTTACGTTATAGGATTTACATAATCTAAATTCTTATTTTACATTTTAATCTTTTTCACAATTTCACTAATAACCAAATCATATGATCATTTAAATTGATTCAAATCAAACTCATCATTTGCAAAGTGAACAAAAAAGAGACGAGATGAGATTAATATATCTATAATTTCTCGTAATACACCCAATTATGATACCTTCTCAAATTACTAACAAGGAACATAAAGACTAGAGATGGAGCATTGGAGGAGGCCACTTGAAGTGAGGGGGACTTTCCATGAGCAAGCAACAGCTAGAAGGAATAAGAAGCAAGTAGGAGAGAACTGTAGGAGGCACATTAGTTATTGAGTGAGAGAGGGGAAGCATTGGAGGAGGAGATAACTCTTGACTACCATTAAAAAAAGGAGGGTTTACTACATAGTGATTTTGTTTTACAATTATGCTATAGTGATTGAAGGAGAGGATGAGAAGGCAATATGCTAGGGTTTAGTGATTTAGAAATGATTTCATTTTGTTAACAAGCAAAACAATGTTGTTGTAGTTAGGCCATAATCAACATTTATTTTGGAAAATGACATTATTGTTCAAATAAGGCTTTATATAAGTCATTCCAGGTTTAGATTGAGTTGAGTCGTAAAGTCCTAGCTTAAGCCTAGTCTGAAGTCCAAAAACTAAAAAAGCAAAGTTTGAGTTGGTTCAAAGCTTATTCAACTTGATTCGAACTTATTGATCTTGAGCCAAGCTAGGTTCGAACAAAAATGTCTTTCCTACCAATCCCAACACCCTATCTCTATAAAGATTACGTCTTTGTAGATTATGATCTTCTCTATTTTAGGGTAAAATATTCTAAGCCTTAGACTTATTGTTGTAACCTATGAAAATTTTAAGCTCACAATTTTTAATCCAATTTGTCTCTCTTAACCTAAGGAATATAAAAAAAGGTTTATTAACAAACCATGCTTCATAAGATGTTTGATTTTGAAACACAATAGTTAGTAAATTATTGATAAAAAAAATTAATATTAGTTTCCTTTGCCTAAAATATTTTAGGTAAATCCTTTTAATGCAATAAGTAATAAATCATCTTCATGATGATTCCATTTTTCCTTTCATTAACTCTACTTTATTATAGAGTGTAGTGAGAAATGTGTTCATACTGGATTCCATCCTCTTCACAAAATTTTTTAAATTGATTTAAGGTGTATTCTTTTGTTATTAGACCACAATACCACAATCTTGTAACCACTTTAATTTTTTACCCAAGCTTTAAATCTCCAAAACATAGTAACTAATTTTTTTGACTTAAGATACTTTTTGCCAATGGGCTTAATCCTTGCACCAATTCATATTTTTCATTGAAAGGATAGTAAGTTTATGATAATGCTCCAATATTTTAGTCTAAAGGTTAATGGTTCTCATATAAGCTTGATGTACAGCTTGTAAATAAGCAAGAAGCTCTTTCCTTTCATTACAGAAAATACTTCTAGTCCATTTCCATATTTGATCAAATGTGTTATTTTCTAAAAATGCACTTAAAAACCTTTCTTAAGTAATTAGTTAACAATACAAAATTTTTGGTCAATTTCTGAAACATGTAGCACATCAGTAATCATTTTGACTCTTAAAAGTTTTTCAATTGCAAAAGAACATTTATCTCTCATATATATAAATTCTCCATTTCTAATTCTTACCTTTGGAAGTTACGTACTATTAAGCTCTTTAAAAAATTTGCATTATCTTTCATGTGATTTCGAATTAAGTTTCACTTAACTGCAACTTACATAATAGGAAACCATAAAACAATAGCTTATGTACTTTTTGATTCACAACTCTAGCTTTATTAACCTATTTTTTGTTCTTGTTTTTATAAATCCTATTCATGTTACCTTTTTGGTTGCAATTATTACAATTGCAATAGGGTTGCTCTAGTGCTTGAAATAAGGGTGATTGGTTTTGTCGTAATGTTAATAAGGAGGATGGTTAAATCCTTTATTATTGTTTGCTTCATTTCCACTTGCATTAATAATGTTTGCTCCAAAAGTTCCATTATTGCTAACATATGCTTGACTAGCCTTTTTTTTTTCTCTATTTCTTCTTTTTGCCTTTTTTAGAATTATAAGTCCATAATTTGGTTTACAGGGCACCTTGAAATGTGACATTTTATTTTATTTGTCTTTTTTGTTTATAAGCTCCCATAACGTTAAAAAGCTCCAAAATTGTAATTTATATAAAGTCTTTAACTTCCTCAAATGCAGTAATCTTTTATTATTTTTTTGTTAGACATATCTTCTCCAAAATGTTTAAACTTATTGATAACCTTTGGTAGCCTATCTATGTTGTGTCTGATTTTTTTTGTTTTTAATTACCTTCATATCTTGATTTTGGTTACAAATCCTTCTGTTTTGATCCAAATGTGAGATAAATTAAGTGAAAATGGTGTGAATATTGCATGAATATTGATTAGATTATTTTGTGAATTTTGCATAAAGGTTGAAGGGAAAGTTCATGTAATTTTGTATGAAAAGAAAAAAGAAAGAAGAAAGGTGGTGACATAACTTGTCACCGTCGTGACTAACACCACTCATTTTTCCTTTAATTCATCAACTTATTACATGTCATGTGTAGGAGGGATGGCTTAAAACGCTAGACCTAAAACAAACTAAAACTAGAAAGAATAACAGAGGGTGGCATCACATTTCACACCAAACACATTCACACATTCCATTATACACATCTTTCACACCCCAAAGACTCATTGAAGGAGAAACAAATAGAAAGAAAGAAGGAGAAAAAGAGAGAAACACAACAGAGAGGTGTAAGATTGGGACAGAGGTAGAAAGCGAGAGCTAAAGCTAAATCCCACTAGTGAACTTGAGCAACCATTCGGCTAGCTAACAACCAAGAAAAAATAGAAGACGAGAGCCAATGTAGGAAGCTTGAGTGGGGCAGGACATCATCTCAACTCTTCATCCGAAAATTTATTTGCTAATTCTGTTTATTATTTCTTTGTTGTTTTACTGAACTATATTAGTCGATAAACTTATACTTTGTTAGCTTTTAATAGTTTTACTACTTTAATACCTCTCTTATACTGTAAGATAAGATTGACGTGTTTGAATATGATGAATCTTGTTATTTTCGTGATAGGATGATCTCTTTTTCTTGAGGATAATGTAGCTATTTTAATCAAATATGTATGATTGAGGGACTGTGTTGTTGTCTTATGTGTTGCTAATAGCATGATCAAACTTTGCATCATTTTGGTATTAAACGAAGGATTGAGAAAAGAAGTTTAATATAGAACGAGAAACTACAGACGTTTAGGTTAAGATCTAGAAATATATTAACTTAAGTGGTAATTATTATTTGGGTTTAATAATTCATTCGTATGATAAACTTGTCGAATACGAAAGTTATATTAGTTTGTTACTTGAACTAATTTTAGAACCTGATTGGTAATTTTAGCAAGACAACTATCCAATCATTTCCCTTTTGTCACACATACGAGATTAAATTAGTAAAATTAATTCTCAAAAGTTTTGCACTTTGGTTAATCTATTTGGTTTTTCTCCCAGTTTATTTCGTTTACATTTCAGTTTAATTTTTCTATTTCCTTAAAAGCCTTCACTCAACAAATCGGGATGGAATGTTTAAGATTGCATCTGTTTTTATTTTTGTTTAATGTTAATTTAAGTGAACCAATTTTACCTCTATAGGAGACGACCTTGGGTAATCAACTGCAACTACCTCATATACTTGCTAGTAGGATAGTCTATGTATTTTTAGAACTTATTTTAGGCGCAACAAGTTTTTGGCTCTGTTATCAGGGAGGTGTTTAACATTTAGACTTAAATTAATTTTGATTGTTTTTGTCTGTCCTTATATACATTTTTATCATGTTATTTCATTGAGTTGTTTTAGTAATTTTCTTATTAATTCACTATTGATTTTTATTTGGTTTATATGAGGAAGGAGGTCTCCGAGAAGGTGAACTTGCTCCTTTTATTGATAACATACATTGGATAAGAGGAACTCTTAGGGACTTTGAAGACAATCTCGAGGGACCCAAACCAGAAGATCAAGAGATGGGTGAAAGAAAGCCAATAATGAAGGAGTATGCCAAACTAGTAATTGGTGCTGCCATTTCGTACATACGATTAGGAGAGGCAGCTAGGAACTATGAATTGAAAAGTATCCACTACAACATGCTACCATCATTCTATAGGATTCCTAATGAAGACCCCTTAAATTTCATTTAGGAATTCCATACCACTCTTTAGATATTCTTTTTGGATGGCCTAAATGAAGATCAATTCAGGATTAGGTGCTTCCCATACACATTGAAGGATTAGGGCAAGGCATGACTGAACATGGGAGGAGGTGTATAATAAGTTCTTCGGAAAGTTCTATTCCCACTAGAAGACTTTTGAGTTACGGACAAAGATAGCTAACTTCACTTAGATGGAGGGAGACCCATTCCATGAGGCTTGGGAATGCTTCAAACTCTTGCTCATTCAATGTCCACGCCATCATTTTCCACTCCATATGTAGAACCAGTTCTTTTATGACGGATTGACAACGTTAGTACACAGTGGACAATGCAGCATGAGGAGCTATAGGAGAGAAGACTACCAAAGAAACATATGAGATCTTCAAAATGTTGGGGGTCAATTCTCAATAAAACAGTGTGAGAGGGAGAAGAGATGGAGTTCACAAAGTGAGCACAAATCAAGAAATGGCTATGATATTGGTGGAGTTCACAAAGCATATGAAAATGCTAATCATGAGATAATCCCAAAACGCTCCAAATCATGAGGTATGTGGTGTATGTGGAACTTTTAGTCATGAAGCTAATGTCTTTTTATATTCTTTTGAATCTTTTGCAGGTGAGGAAGAACAAGCAAATTCAATTAATGATTTTCAATCGAGGGTGTGTAATGATCCATATTCCAATACCTACAAACCTAGTTGGAGAAACCACCCTAATTTTTCTTGGAAGCCCAGCAATCTACCAGTGCAGATCCAATCACCATATTAGAATTTTCAATGGAAAAATCAATTCCAAAGGCAATCTTCAAGTTTAGAACATACCAAGAAATCCTTCTTTAGAGGAAAGCCTAAATGCGTTCATTCAAGCGACCGTTTAGAATGAAGAGATGAACAATAAGAGATTTGATTCATTGGAAGCTTCTGTAAAGAGGGTTGAGACTCAAATGGGGCAACTCACTACTCAAATGAAAGGCAATCAAAAAGGAAAGTTACCTAGTCAATTCAAACAAGCCAAGGCCTTTACAATTCTAAAAAATGGTAAGGTGATTGATATTCTCATTGAGATTCCTTCTAACATGTCTGATGTAGGTGATAAAGAAGATGAGAGCCTCATCAAAGGAAAAGATGGCCAAAATGAGGAAAGCAATGGGAATGACTATTCAAATCATATTCAGAGAGGTAAAAAAACTTGAGCATGCAACTAAGGGTGATGAACTACCAAGACTGCATAGGGTGATCGATCTTTATAGACCACCAATTCCATATCCAAGTCATCTTAAAGACTTGAAACAAGATGAGAAATTTTTGGATCTCTATAACATGCTTTCTAAAGTTAATATTAATCTGTCTTTGTTAGAAGTGATCAGGAACATTCTAACCTATGTGAAGTTCTTCGAGGAACTAAGCACCAAAAAAATGAAAGTTTGTACTACATGAGAAGGTGATAGTTTCAGAAGTAGCAAGTGTGGTCCTTCAGTAGCAGTTACGCCTCAAATTAAAAGATCCAAGGAGTTTCATTATGAAGATATGAATGAATAATGGTGAGGAGGTTAAGGTTAGGAGCAAGTATAAACCTTATGCCTCAATCTATTTATTAGAAATTGCATCTAGAATAGTTAAGACCTACAAACATGTGTTTGCAATTAGCTGGTAGGTCAATTTCTTATATGAAAGGAATAATGGAGGAAGTGTTAGTGAAGGTTGGAGGATTGACTGCTCATGTAGACTTTGTTTTCCTATACATAGGAGAGGTTAAAAAGTAGGGGAAGGAGAACACCATACTCCTAGGGAGGCCTTTCATGGTTACTACCAATACCTTGATTGATGTGAAAAATGGGAAATTGAGCATGACTATTTTGGGAGAAACAGTAGAATTTTTAACCTTTAATGTTGAATTTATTTCTACTACTACTGTTTTTGAAGACTATTCTTTTATTGATCGAGTTAATGTTGCAAATTTTGATTTCACCTTATAGGAAGAAGAAGATAAGAAGCTGGACTTCGTGAAAGAAATTGATAAGTGTTGTCAATTGCTGGTTGATGCAACTGAGGGAGAGGTTGGGAAATTCATGGAGAAAAATCCCAATGAAGAGAAGAAAACAGTAGAGTTGGTCACTTTGGGCGATCCACCTTGAGCATAACGGTTGAGGTGTCTAACTAAAAGACATTAAAGAAGTGCTAAATGGGAGGCAATCCATAAAATCTCTATTTTGTTTTTTCAATTAGTTGTTTGTTATTTCTTTCTAATGAACCTTGAATTAATTTTTTTGCCTTATGAGCGCAAGCCTACTTCTCAATCTCTTCTATGTCTTCCCCACAACTATTCATCGCTCCTCAATGTAGTACGCAATGTTTATTGCGATGCTTCACACCACATTAATGCAACTACCACCCACACTTTCGTATCGTATTTATATCCCTTTTATTTTTTATTTTTATTTTTATTTTTTGTTAGTTTAACGTCTTTTAGTTTTAATTCTTGTCTTTGTTTGTGTTATTTTGTGTCTTAGATCCCTCTTTTACTTTTTTGAATTATATTAGGAACAATGTGATGTTTAAGTGTAGGGGTATTAGTTAAAAAATGTTAATTAATTGTGTGTTGTGTATTTGTTTTCCCATTTAATAGTTAGAGATACATGGTCATGACATAAACTCGATCGGGGTTAGAAATGAATAATATAAGTAAATGAGTATACTTGCACGCTTAGACTAATTGACTTGGATTCCGGTTAAAAGGACATTAACTTGTTATGATAGATGAATGGAACACTTCATTTGGTAAGAATTTGAGCCTTTTTGAACTATTAAACACCAAATTCAAGTATTTTTTGTTGAGAGTGTTCTTTCGTGGTTGAGGAACTTTAGAACTTGCTTGTAAATACTAGTTGAGATCACATAATCTTATGCAAATGTTGAAATGATGAAGGCAATTAGGATTTATACCTTTTACTTAAAAAGACACTATGATGATACCTTTAGTGAACCCCCTTTGAGCTTAACATGAAATCTTTTCTTTATTAAACCCAAAATATGAACCTTGACTTTAATTATTTATCATCTTCGTTGTACTTACCATAAGGCAAGTTGAGCATTTGTGTATGATTGGGTTTAGGGAATAATTGTTTGAACAATTGTAGAGGAATCATAACATATAGTTGTCTTTTGAGTTAGGAATGGGTAAGGTTATAATAATTTGTATCTCTCCTCTATATTTTTTGTCTTCTAAACTTGATCTTATTATAAATAAATGAATGAAATATATAGTTTTAAAAGGAAAAATAAAGAAAAAAGACAAGAAGAAAAATAAATAGAAAAGATAAGTAAGGAAGGAAGAGAAGATGACCAGAAAATGAAAAGAAGAGTAGAGAAGAAAAATATGAAGTGTCAATTTTGTTAAATGAGAGGAGACAATTAAGTGTTTTATGGTTCATTGTTTTGTATTATTTTAAATACTCAATTTGTGTTGTGGTTTTAAACTGCAATTTTCCTTTTTCCTACCCTTATCCCGATCTCATTGCAACCAAAATAAAGACCTTCATATTGATGTTTGTGTTTGATATAAGTGGTGGAGATTGGATTGGTAAGCAAACTTATGGTAGATTCCTGACATGAAATGAACGATGAATGAATACAAATCCTACCGTTGAATGCTTGAAAGGATGGAGAGTGGAGTGAGTGTCTATTGCACTTGTTGATGGTTCTTTGCATTGAATTTCTTGTTGATTTTGGCTAAATATGTGAAGAATGGTTTGTTCATGAAGTATTATGAGTTTCAAGTTCTTGGGTTATGTTTATTGAAATGATCGTTGATACCTTTGAATATTATTTGCAAAAATTGTTGTTTACATTGTTTGTTCTTGTATAGTCTAGTGTTCTTTATTATGCTTAAGGACACGTATAGTTTAAGTGTGGATGAATTATTGTGTCTAGTTTCTATTGCTTTTAGTTACTTTCATATCTTAACTTTGATCCTTGTGTTTTGACCCAAATGTGAGATAAATTGAGCAAAAATGATGTGAATATTGCATGAATGTTAATTGGATAATTTTGTAAATTTTGCATGAAGGTTGAAGGGAAAGTTCATGTAATTTTGCATAAAAAGAATAAAAAAGAAGAAAGGTGGTAATATAACTTAGTGTAAGTCACGATGGTGACTTAACTTGTCACTACCATGACAAGTGCCCTCACGGGGTGACTTAACTTGTCACCCCTGTGACCCATTTTTCATTTAATTCATCAACTTATTACATGTTATATATAGGAGGGACGGCTCGAAACCCTAAACTTAAAACAGACTACAAATATAAAGAGTAATAGAGGGTGGCGGTATATTTCACACCAAATACATTCACACATTCCATTGTACACATCTTTCACATCACACAGACTCATTCGAGGAGAAATAGATAGAAGTAAAGAAAACAGAGAAGAGAGAAACACAACAGAGAGGTGTAAACTTAGGACCAAGACGGAAAGCAAGAGTTGAAGCTAAATCCCAGTAATGAACTTGAGCAACAATTTGGTTGGTTGACAACTAAGCAGAAGCAAAAGGTGAGAGCCAATGTAGGAAGCTTAAGAGGGGCAGGACATCACTATAACTCTTAATCTGAACACTTGTTTGTTGATTCTGTTTATTATTTCTCTGTTGATTTATTGAACTCTGTTAGTTGATAGACTCATACTCTGTTAACTTTTGATAGTTCATTTCGGTTATTAACTTAGTTTACTACTTTAATACTTTTCTATACTGATTAAGATGGGATTGAAGTATTTGAATATGATGAATCTTGTTATTCCCATGATAGGCTGATCTCTTTTTCTTGAGGATTAATGTAGCTATTTTAGTCAAATATGCATGATTGAGGGACTGTATTGTTATCTTATATGTTGCTATAGTTTTTATCTAAATGGATGTAATAACAGGATTAAGCTTTGCATCATTTTGGTATTAAACAAAGGATAGAAAGAAGAAGTTTAATATGGAATAAGAAACTATAGATGCTTAGGTTAAGAATTAGAAATATATTAACTTAAGTGGTAATTATTAGTCAGGTTTAATAATTCATTTCGATGATAAACTTGTCAAATATGAAAGTTACATAAGTTTGTTATTTGAATTGGTTTTAGAACCCGATTGGTAATTTTAGTAAGACAACTATCCAATCATTTCCCTTTAGTTATATATAAGAGATTAAATTAGTGAAATTAATTCTCAAAATTTTTCTACTTCAATTAATCTATTTGTTTTTGCTCCCATTTTTTTCTGTTTACTTTGTAGTTTAATTTTGTTATTTCATTAAAAGCCTTCACTCAACAAATCGGGATAGAATGTTTAACATTGCATCTGTATTTATTTTTGTTTAAGGTTAGTTTAAGTGAATCAATTTCACCTCCGTGGGAGATAACCCTAAGTAATCAACTACAATTATCTTGTATACTTACGAATAGGATAGCCTAGGTATTTTTAGAACTTAGTTTAGGCACAAGCCTAGGTATGTTTAGAACTTAGTTTAGGCACAACAATCTACATACTCGTTGAAATCTCATTGTCTTTCATCCTTTGCAATTTAAATTATTTATTGAGATTCAGGAACCTCATATTTCTTTTTCTTGTACTAATTTGAAATTTAGACCTAATATATTCCCATATTTGAAAAGTTGTTTCCAAGTTCATGATCTTGAGAAATAAATTTTTAGACACAATTAAAGAAAAACAAGTTTTAGCCTT
Source organism: Erythroxylum haughtii (assembly GCA_025504935.2). Classification (NCBI taxonomy): domain Eukaryota; kingdom Viridiplantae; phylum Streptophyta; class Magnoliopsida; order Malpighiales; family Erythroxylaceae; genus Erythroxylum; species Erythroxylum haughtii. The sequence continues at coordinate 2,812,392 of JANSVB020000430.1, read as the reverse complement.
AAAATTTTTTAAGGTTCTCTTTTAATGATTCTTGATTTCTTATAGTGTAGGATTTTCAGGTATTAGTAGGATTTTAAACTCCTCTACCATTGATTCCCAAAGATCTTAAACCTATAAATTAGCAATCATTATAACAACCCACCACTGTTAATTTTCACCAATGAATTTTAAAGTGAAACTAGTATGGAACTTTTTAAGGCCATGCATTCTAATAATATAGGATAAAAGGAATTGTATCTTTTTAAATGTCACTCGTAACTCTAGTAATGTAAGATGGAAAAGAATTGTATTTTATTTGAAACACTAACACACACCTCTCAATTTACAATGCAAATCCCTTAAAAAGATGGCTTTCAAACCATATATTGTTTTTTACTACATAAGATATTGTGATAAAATATTTGTTTTTTCTATAGCTATACCTAGTACAATAACTTACCTTTTAAAGTTCTAACTAAATCAATTAGTAAGATTCCATATTAGATTTGGAATGGTAAGACTTTAAATGAGTAAAAATTAATGATTTTAGGATATGATGCTTAGTTGAAGCATATCATCTTATAAACCACATTATATAAAATGTTTGTTTTAATGCATACTTATAGGAGATGGTTCTCATAATAGAAGTAAGATAAAGTTTGAAATTTTCAAATCTCATGTCATTATATACAAATGGAATTAGTACATTTTTTATGCATTTGATGTATACTCGAAAGGTCATGATATGATTAAAATTCAATTTATGATGAATTCAATGAGTTTATTTTAGAGATGATTATAGATTTATCATATCTATAAGAAGGTTAATGGGAATATAGTTGACCTTTTTAGTCGAAGTATGTAAAAACATACTACTTATAGCAAAATGTAAAAACATATTAATCGTAGAAAACAATAATTTACATTTTCAATTGTTGAAGATATGATAGTCCAAGAGTAATTCTTATCGGATATGAAAAGGTAACAACTTAATTTTGAGTGTTAGATCTATCAAGATAGATATGAAATTTGTTTACTTATCATAGTCCAAGCACATAAATATTATACTAAAGTGTTTAATATTTGAAGATATTTGATACTTACGAAATATTATAGATATCTATTATTTATTATGAGTTAATATTTGAGCTTTAGCTTACAAGGATTTTAACTTTAGCTTATCAAGATCAAAAGTAAGTCCTAGTTAAGCTATATTTTACTTAGAACAGTATCATTTCTAGTTGGAAAGGTTTCAATTTAGCATCAATTGCTAATCAAGCCATAATATATTTTTATTTAGTATAAATAATTTTTTTAATAAACTTTGTATAGTTTCTTGCATTGTTGAAATAATAATATACTATAGAACATTAATCATTAGGCATATGAAAGGAGTTAAGGCCTCATCAAAATCTAAGTTTATATTTAAGCTGTTTCTCTTAATTGGAAAGGTTCCAATATAGTATCAATTATTAATTAAGTCATAATAAAATGAAAATTGTAAGATTTAAGCAAATGCTCACTATAAAGAATCTTATCAAATTCTCTCACTAAACTATTATCTCAACAGTAGCATGATCGTCATATGAAGATAGGTTTAAGATATTTAAGCGATTGGCTTAGTACAAATAGAAAATAATTGGTTTATGTTTTAAAGCCAATAGGTCAATTATAGTTTCTATGACATAATTGACTAAACAAATTCTTTATCTTGTATATATTTGTATAATTAGGTGATATATAAGATAAAATCTATGAAAACTTACGTTAGAGAACAAGTTCATTGAACTAACCCAATATAAGAATTCCAAACATTATTTGTATGCCTATGAAATTTTTATTATGATGATTGTATATGTGATCTTTTAACTTGAGATCACTAAAATAGCTCAATCAATAATCATTTTCAAAGGTAACTTAATCGGTAATCAATGGATATAAAATGAAATACATAAAGGTAGTTGATTAAGAAGAATATTATATTATTCTTTATTAGTATTGATAAAAAAATCATTGAATAAGGTAGAATGACTGTTGGACCCCACACCCCACCCGTAGGTGTTTGCGGGTTATACTGCGGCGTGTGTTTGCGGGTTATACCACGGCATCCAACCTTAATCAGTATTGTCCTCTTTGGGAATCGAACTCGCGAC
>JANSVB020000430.1:2769580-2783174 GCA_025504935.2 Erythroxylum haughtii | reverse complement strand
CGATTCTTTCATTGAATATCACCTGAAATAATTTCTTAACTAATTCTAGATATTTTATTATTATCAAAACATAAAGGGATTTAATTTGTCAACCACCATTGGTCCAACATCCCTTTGGTCTAAGGACAACATACATACATGGCCTATTTTCTAGGCCCTAGGCAAAGTAAGAAAAAAGGGCCCTATTTTTATGTATTTTAAAACTCGTATAAAAAATAAAAAGAAGCAAAATATGGGCTTTTGTTGTTCTTTACAAGGTTAAGAGTGAGCCTTATTTTATTTCATTTTATTTTTATGAGAGTAAAAATAAGTCTTATTTTACTGTTTATGAGGATGGGACCTAGGTGGATGCCCAGGTTGCCCTTGTCCAAGGCCGGCCCTGCATACATACAAAAATGCAAAAGCCAATATAGCAATTCCTGCAAATAAAAAGAACGTTCCACCAATTGTTATTATATGGTATAGTGACAAGAAGGTAATGGATATTGTCCCACTCATTAACCTATTCACTACCATCCCCAAAGCCACACCTTGAGCTCTCAATCTCAATGGAGAAATCTCTGAGCAATACATATAAACCATAAGACCAATCCCAATAGAGAATGTAGACACGTATAAGTATACCGTTGCAATGCTTATCCCAATTGCCTATAAGACCTTAGTATTAGAGTGGTGAGTCATTATAAGGCATGACCCCAGAAGTAAAAGTGCCATTATCATACTACCAACATTACTCAGAAGCAATGGCCTACATCCTTTTTTATCTAACATGAGCGTAGCAAATATAATTGACAATGTTTTGACTATTCTAATAGCTATAGTTGCTAGCAACAAACCACTTGAAGATTTGATGCCAGCCTTTTCGAAGATCCAGGGTTGTACAAGACAACAATGTCTGTGCCTGAAATTTGTTAGAAAAAGTGCATTACAAAGGCACAAATCAATATGTGACGAACCACAAGACTAGGGTGAAGAAACAACTCTCTCCATACACCAACTCTGTGGCTTTTCTACTTGGGTATCTCTATAAGTGGCCTCCTTTATCCGGCCAGCTTTGGTAAGAATTCTAATACCAATCTCCCTATTAATATTGACTGGACGTTTGAGGTCGTGAAGCAGACGCTTAACATGACCAACTAAGCCTGCCCTTTCATAAGCAACAATCCTTGTTTGATATAAAACTTCATCAATCTCGACCCCTGAACTTCTCAACTAATCCTTATCTAATATAAAACTTCATCAATCTCGACCCCTGAACTTCTCAACTTTTGAAATATCATTGCTTAAATGAGGGTAACAATGAATTTAACAACTGTCTTTCTGAGTATCCATTAAACTATTTTGCTAACCCATTCATGGCCAAGTATAGGTGGATCAACAATGAAGAACCTGACACTTTTGTAGTTCTAAAGCTATTCCTGAGCACTGTCTGGTGAGAAAAACAAGAAGGGCCTCTCTTGTGCAATAAAATATTGTTGATGAATTAATTTTAATTATGCTACAGTAACAAATGCATATTACTGTAGCCTAACTTTCACTTCTCTTACGTGAATGTGAAGAAGAGAAGGTGATGGACATGTTTATGTTTCAACGTAAATAACAACAATATTTGTCGAGCAACGAGTTAGAAAACACAAATATGTAGATACAAAAATGAACCTGGAAATTAAAGATGGAAGAAATCGCAAAAGACAGCAGAAGGCACAGAGACTGAGAAGGCGGTGAAGATGATAGATTTTTGTTGATTTCTATATGCAGAGACTTTTTAACGCAAGCGACAGAAATAACATAAGCAACAAAAACTAATAGACAACAAGTATAATCGGAGAAATAGCGGAAGAGGCTAAAGATTATAAAGTTGGCACAGAGAAACTCATTTTAATGAAATATAAAAACCTGTTTTAAAAATACACAAAAACATCTATTTTAAGTTTTAAAAAAATGTTGCCATTTTTTATTTTTAACAACGAAAAACAAAAACAACTTCAAACAAACCAGTTTTCAAGGACTATTTTATTTTTTATGAAAACAATGAAAAAACCAAACAATAAAACGAAACCAAACACCTCCTTAATTAAACTTTCAATAACAAAAATCAACACATCAAAATCTAATACTTGTATTTTTCTAAGACTTAGTTATCCAAGGGCCATCTTGCGTTGGGTCCAATAGAGCTTGTTTAAAAAAGCAGACAATCTAAGCTAAATGATATCACACACCTAAAAATTATGACTTATATCCGGGACGATTATAATCAAAATTATGTTGGATATAATTATTATTGTAAATGTATAATAAGCCAAGTTTTTAATCTATGTTAGTATAACGGATCTTTTTTAATCAAATAGTTTTAAGGTATATAATGAGATACTTTTGTCTTATTTTATATTTTCAGTGGTATTTATTTAAGTTTGGATGTAACATTAATTATCGTTTGAGTATATAATTAAAAAATTGATTCTTATTTGATTATAATATAATATGAATGCATTGTATTTTATTTTATTTTATTATAATGAATTTGAAATGTAAATAGATTTCTTGTGCCTGTAAATAGTTAAAAGCTTTAATCATTGATTAGCTTTCTATATTCTTTTAAGTTTTAGAGTGTAAAATAACATTAATAGAGCAAAATAAAAAAGGATTGAGAAGATATATTGGATTCTCTTATAATTTAATCTTTTTATATTTCTTTCTTCATATTTTAAAAATTATTACTTATTTCATGTGATATGCTTACTCTCTTTTCTTAACTATAAAAAAAATATTAATAAAGTTACCAATTACGAATTAAAGTTAAAAAAAGTCCAAAAAACAAAACCAATTGTAAATACAGTGGATTGTCGTTTTCATGACAAAATTGGCCTTCATTTTTCTTTTTCACATTCTTTTTGAAATAGTATTATCATGTTTTAGAAAAATTAAATGCCGCATTTCAAGAACCTATTTATCGGTCTGTTGTGAAATAGCATGAATTTTAGGAGCGTGCATGTGTAATTTACTTGTGAGCACATCCATTGGGAAAGGCCTGAATTCCTGACCCTTTACTAATGAAGGGTTATATCGACTTAAGAAGCCTTTCGAAAAATTTCTAAATGTTCCTAAGTTAAAATTTGAACAAAGCTTCAATAAGTGTTTGCTTATTTATTCCTTCCAACAACGTGAACAAGTTCAGGACTCACATTCATTCAAAATTAGAACCAAAACAATCAGACCATACAACTTAATTTAAATTAATTTTCATTCTCAATTAAGAAAAGAAAGGTGTGGAATTAGGGGGATCCTCTGTCCCCCTGCCCTGTCCCTACCCTGTCCTCCTCCATTTGAGCCATCCATTAATTAGGGATGGAAATGCGTTGCCCCACAAGTATAGATTCACTGGCCAGCTCACGGAATTAATACATTAATTGCAACTATTGAATAATATATTATACAAACATTTTATTGAATCAAAACTATATACAAAGCAAGGCTGAGTTCACACAGCAGTTAATTTTTGGTACAAACGGAAAGCAGCGTACAAAAGTCCATCAAAAATTAAACTCACAGAAATAAATGTAAACATCATTTTTGCACCTCACTCACCATCACGGACATCCCCTTTATGACATAATAATTAGTCCCATCGACCTATGTCCCCATCAACTCCCATACAGTCCCAATCCATCAGTTCGTTATGGAAACTTGAATAATATTGATTTGGTTGATGACAATTATTCCATAGTAATTCCACGCTACTCTCTGCATTTGATGAGCTCCAAAAGCTGCAGCTTGTTGCACTACTACTGTCTTGATCATCCCTTGTTACCACTTTGTCAGTTTCCATCATATTCATCAACAATGCCCCGTTATCTTTCTCACTAATGATACCTTGTTCTTGTTCTAGTACCTCATTTTGTCTCTCCTTGCAAAAGGTATAATCGACCAGCTTGCTTGGATGATCAAACACTTCACCTTGCAGAACATACTGAAGGCGTTTCATTTCACTGTCTAGCCATTCATATGGTCCCAAACCATGATCACTTTCTTTGTCAGTGGACCTATTTACTGTTCTTTCTTGATCACCACCTAAGCAAGATCCATGGAATTCCATACTTAGGTTTGTTCTAGTCGGTAGTTCATGTTTTGGGTTCCAAGTGGAGACCAAACCCATGATTTGTCTAATCTTGTTGTGTTGGTTGGACGTCATAAGTGAGGAGAAAGGTCGTGCTTTTTCCATGGTGGTTGGTTTCAATACTATTTGATGAGCAGTACCACCATACTCAGCTTTCCCTACAGACATTAATGAGGCGTGCTTTTTCATGGATGAATGACTACTTCTACCATCTTTATGCTTGCATGGCCCAACTTCATTATTGGTGGTGGGAACAATCCAATCGCTTTTTGACTTGGCGAAGCTGTAGATTTTTCTGCTCAGATGAGAGTTCCAGTAGTTCTTTATCTCATTATCTGTTCTTCCAGGCAAATGAGCAGCGATCAAAGACCACCTACACCAACATTCAGAAACATGGAATTCAAAAGTCAAAGAATGTTATGTATCTTGAATTGTGATGCGGAAGAGATTATCTACAATGTGAACTATGATTACGCTATGACTCACATCTTAACATATCTACTGGGGTCCAGCAACACATTTTCAAGCCTTGAGAACAAGTTAACACCAAAACTTTGGATTTGAGGATTATGTATTAACCCAAAACTTTGGATTTGAGGATTATGTACTTTATTCGATATATACATGCTGACTCCTAAAAGTTAATTTTTATGTTTAACATAAATTTACAAAGAACTGTAGAGATCTTTCATTAGAAAATCGTATCAAATATGATAACGTGATATATTTCATTAATGTAAAGCAGTGCTCCGTTATTAACAACTTTAACTTGAACTCTACTGAACGAGTGTCTTTTGTTTGTCAGCGATGCTCTAATCTGATGATTCTTAATATGTTCGGAAGAATACTCCTAATTCCGTAGAATGAAAATTAGTTGACTTCATAAATCATGAAATGCTATCGAACTCTATTCTTATTTCTTAAAACCTAAATGGCATGAAGGAATATGTGCATGTGGACCAAACATGGGGTCATGACTTGGTTCACGTGTTTTGCGGCTTTAGGTAATATGAGACAAAGCTCATGAGCTTCAGGTTTATGTCTATATGTACAGTCTTGCATGCATCAGGCAATTGATAAACTAAAGAAAACTAATTAAGGAGGTTATGGGATTCAGCGATTTCGTTACACATGAATTAGGCTTAATTGAAAGGCTTCTGGCGGGATGATTTCGATACAAGACAATATAATTCCGTTGACGTACAGATCTTAGCTAGTTTTGTCAAAAGGTAGTGATGTCCAAGATATGATGCTGATAAGGCGAGTCTTGGCTCAAAATAGAACAACATTTTGTAAGTATTCATAACACCACAAAAGGAAATTTCTAGCACTTTGGAACTTTAACGAGGCTCAGTTGAATGTAAATTCTACTCGAGTTAACAACATTTGGAGAGGTTAACTTGGAAAAACAAAATTTTGAAAAGGGTAGTGGTCCAAAGCCTATTATCGTTGTCATAAATTCCCTACGGGGAAATATACTATCACCGCTGTGTTTCAGCATGTAGTGTTTTTATACCCCAGCTCCACCTAAAAGTAGGCTAGAATGAAGCCCTCGAATTTCAGGACAAGTCCTAGAGAGTAGGCTTTAAGTTTTTCCCAAACTCTATAGTGCTACTCTATCCGTAAAGCAAAGGTGGTAAGTGGCTCGTCAGGTTTGTCAGTTAAGTTAGCCAACAAAACCTATCTTGAGTATAGCATGGATGATTAGTCAACCCTTGCACAACTTGTACGTACCATAGAAATAGACAATTAAACTATGTAAGGGTTAGGAAGGTTAGGCTATTGTAGATAAAAATATCTCCTTAAACTATTAAAAATTTGATTTCTTCATGAAAAAAAAGAGGCTTTATTTTCCTATTCATTTCCTTTTGTATAGATTTTTGAACCTTATAGTTTAGATATTTTCATCTCAACTTCACTGTTTTATTCTGCCATCTTTTGTTTGCTTTAGTTTATTCTTTTTAATAAGCTCTCCGTCCAAGTGCACTGGATCCATAGTAAATAGTAAAGAACAAGTCATAGTAGGACTTCTTTGCATGCATGCTTTTGCTTCTAGCTGGGATGTTGATAATTAAGAAGTAACATTTAAAAAAGAAAGTGCTGAAGCCATGCAATTGTAAGATATACATACTAGAAAAAGAGATATCGAAATTAAACAGGGGGAGACTATGAATATTTACGATTATATGTACCTATTTCCCAAAGCGTTATGCAACTTAACAATGGTCTCCTCCTCCTCTTTAGAGATGTTCCCTCTCTTCAGTCCAGCTCGCAAGTAGTTGATCCATCTTAGTCTGCAACTCTTTCCACACCTTAACAACCCTTCATATCACAAACCCGATCGTCAATTATCTCGTAATGTCATTGAAGATATCAACCTTAGGACATGAACAGAGTAAGTAGTAGCAAGCTATTTATTAAGCTAGTTTATTGCCATAAAACCGGAGTTTTGGGTCCATAATTGTTTCGTATTTATGTGTATATACCTGCATTCTTGGGTAATGACCTCCATGAACCCTCTCCATTGGCGAGAATGTAGTTGGTTAAGATCTTATCTTCTTCAGCCGTCCATCTCCCTCGCTTCAACCCCACTTTCTCACAACACGGAGTCCTTCCCATCTCTTGTTAGTCCTTATAATAGTGACAGTCTCAAATGAAGTATTTTTGTCTACAGGATTTTCACAAATTGACAAACAAGTATAGACCAGGAAATAGAGAAAAGATAGACAATTCTTTGGTTGATATTGAGGTTGTGGGAGGAGAGGAGTGAGATGTGTAGTATTGATGGTTCTTTACCCAATCATATATATAGAAAGATGGCGATGGCAAGGGAGTATTAATGACCATGATTTAGACATGGGAACGTGTACGTCTCATTTGTATTATGGTCTTAATCTTTCTGGTCCAAATTTTACAAAATTAAAGACAACAAAGAATAGGATCCACAAGTGTTCAATAAGTGAACCCTATCCACCCATATTTTACACTCAACTGGTAAAGAGCTCGTGAAAAGATGTTAAAAGTTAAAAAAAGGCAAATTGAAAAGGGATGCTTTCAATTACATTTAGTAATTTAAGATTATAGAAAAAGAGATTGCATGAGATTCAGATTGAAAAGTCGCAATTTTGATCAATATTTGTTTTAAAAATGGACTAATTTTATTTTGTTTATATTTGTAATAATAATAATAATAATAATAATAAGGTTATCAATATTTGCATATTTTCATCATCGGCCAAGAATAAAAACTAATAAAAATTTTTATATATAAAGGAACTAATTCATAATTTTACGCCTTAAAATTTTAAGTTAAAATATGAAGTACGTTATTTTTATTCTCAAATTAGAATAATTATAAAATTTAACATAATATTATGCTTTATCTTCTGCCAACAACAGGCACACGACAAAAACCTACAAGTGGTCAGCTGGAGACTTTTAGCTTTTGGCAGTTGATGAACTTATTGAGAAATTAAATGAGAAATATATAAAACAGTTGGCGGTTTCTGTGATGATTCACATGGTAGGAGAGGCCCATCACTAAAATCTTTGCAGCTGCAAGCATTCATGAGTTTTCCTTACAATGTCGTCATTCCCTTCTGTTTTTACAGAACTTTTTGTTAACCTCGGTCTTGTTCTAGTACTATGATTCAGCCTTTCAGGTGTCATTTGTTACTGCAACTAGGTAAGTAGTAGCACCTCATCCACTAACATCCAAATTTTCGTAGGTCGATGAGCTTAAAGTAGGATTTTTTTACTTTGCGGTATGATGAGATTCTTTTTGTCAATGCACATGCCAACTTTTATCTGTGAGTCGTTGTAGCCCGTTAGCGGGGGAATGTATTTTTCTTAGCTTGGCAGTGAGTCGTATGGTTTCAGGGACCTAGGAGCACATAACTGTCAATAACTTAAATACTCTCAGCAATCAAATAAACATTAAAATTTACGAAAATAATCTTCCAGTGTATATGAAAAAAATACGTCAATAAGCAATATATAAACAAATTTACTAAACTCAAATAACTATTTACATAGCTCAATCTCTCTTCCTGCAATAATAAAATGTCTCACAAAATTTCAAGATTGAAACTAAAGTTGACGTAATAATCAACAAACTCTCAATCTAATCTTTAAAACAATAAAAAAGAACGAGAATACAACATTACTTATCCTCTCTCTGTTTTTCCTCATTTTTGGACTTTATGGCCCTACACCCATGCAACAACTATGTATTTTGTCTTTTATATAACAAAATAAGTTTTTTTTTGCATCGTATAAGATGACATGCAGAGTCGTATAAGTGATCATGTCTCTTCAGTATAAATTCACTCACAGAAGCAAACAATCACAGAGATATACGTATGTATATATTATTGGAAAACTGAGTCAGGATCCGATCCCAACCGCAGTGGAATAATCACGAAAATTGTTCGTGACTTTTGATTTTCCAAAAATTATGGTGTATTTAATTCTATAAAATGATTGACACGAATTATAATAAAACGAAAACTTAATTCGTATCTTATTCCAAAACTTGATCTTTGTTTTGTCGTATCCTTCGAACTGTTTTTCAAACTAATCAGTCTAAAATATCATAACCGAACAAATGTCCACCCTCTAACAGTATCCACAGAACGGGTTGAGAGAACTCTATAACTTTTACAGAGAGGGTTAAGCAAGAAGTACTAGCTTCATAGAGTTTAAGCCTATTTATCATAAGCTTTGGACGTTTTAGTAATTTAATCAAAATTAAATTCTAATTTCAATTAAACTTGAATTAGAATTACAAATAATTCTAATTAAATACTAATTATGCCCATATAAGATTCAATATCTCATATTGATCCTTATTTATTACATATTTCATATTTAATCATAAAGTTTCTCAAACTTTACAATCAAGTCCAACTTAATTAAATTAACTTTGCTTTCTTCAACTCATTTTATATGTACCCATTAAGTTCCTAAATATGTTGGCAATGATTATAAAATCTAATTTTAATTCATAATTAAAATTAAATAAATTAAAACTCCTTTTAATTTATCTTAATTCTTCAATTAAACAATTTATAATCATAGATCAAGATTGACGTCTAGCAATGCATCATGACCACTAAAATATTTAGGAATGTCAAAGTAGTTTTGACTAACCTTTTTATGCATAATTTTTTCGTATAATTCAATCCTTTCATTATACAATATTTCGATTAGACATAAAGCATGGAATTAATGTCTACTCTATTTTGAGTCTAATCATATTATTTCTCTGTCATTAGCTATCGATTCAATTAATGACATTTGTAAATTATTCACAAAGCATCATTTCACCTTAGCCAAGGATTTCTTGAATTAATACTAATCGAGAATAACGAAACATTCTTCCTAATTACTTTAGGGTGATGAAATCCTATCTCAATTACTCAACTGCTTCTATATAGTTCATGCTACATCCAATAACTATCGATTAAACGACCTATGAGTAAATAGATCATAAGTAGTATCAAAATATAGCAATCTCCATACAAGATAACTTTGATGACCTCAAGTCAAAGAATCACTTATACAATCATTACAATGAGAATTCTATAGACATACAAGTAATGTTCTAAATGGATTTCTCATATCGGGTCTGTTTAATGAACTTGTTCTCTAGCAAGTACTCACATATTTATTTAAGTATCTCTATACTTTAGCCTATGAGATAGACTACTCCGTTCATAAGGGAAAACAAAGCGTGTGCTAGTCTTTTAATGTTCTACTAACGTTCAATCTTAACAGAACCATGACTAGGAACATTTAGGAATAATACATAAATGCAATATGAATCTGATAATTATAATCTCATTATAATTTCATTTGCAATGTACAATTATCCCATGGACTTTATCACATACATTTAAACATGTAAAAGATAAAGAATGTCTTTAAATAATTTGTCATTAAACTACAATCAAAGCGATTGGCTGTAGGGCATAAATCAACATATATGAACATTTCTCTTCAGCACAACCTCACTCGCAGAAGTACACGGTCACAGAGAGATATACAGTTGTGTATGTCATGAACACAAACATGTACATGATGGTGTATCTCTTCACTCTTCACGTCCTTCTTCACATGTTTCTAGAGACTTACAAGATTGATCCACACAATCATGGAAGTGAAGATACGGGAGTGTGCCACTCTACACAAGTGTGTGTGCTTACATAGCTAACATATAAAACCATATAAGTATATGAAATCATATAAGTTAAAGACACAAGCGTGTAGCACCCTACACGGCCATGTCTCCCTATAGAAGAACTTTATACATCTTGTCTTCAATTGTTCGTCATTCCCATAAACCATAAAGGCGTATATGATCGCCAAAAGTATCAAAATAGGATTGAATGCTTAACAATTTCCCTCCCATCCCTATTATTGGAAAGATAGGTTATTTTGCAGCATCTACTTGAGAGACAACCCCCCGAAAAGCTTACTATATAGATCATATTTGCTTTCAAAAGTAGCTTTATTCAACATTTCAACATAATTCATGTATGTTGAATCTTCTTCAACATCGATTATTGCTCCTCTATAGACCTCAACCGATGATATCTTACATCTATATGCTTTGTGCGGAAATGATACATAGTATTTTAGTTCAGGCCAATAATGCTTTGATTATCACAAAATACTACACAGTTTTCTTACTTCACATCAATATCTTGAAGGAACCTTTTCAACTAGAGCATCTCCTTATAAGCTTTCACTACAACTATATGCTCTACTTCAGTCATAGATAAAGCCACACTTTTTTTTAGCTCAGATTGCCATGAGATGGCTCACCCTGTAAACATGAACATAAAACTTGAAATGGACTTTCTTCCGTCAAGATATCTAACCATATCTGTATCTGTAAGACCTTCTAGAGTTGGCTCACCATCATTAAAACACAAACACCATTTTGACGTGCCTCTCAAGTATCTCATAATCCATTTCCTTGTCTCCCAGTGAAGCTTCCATAGATTTGCCAAGAATATGCTCACTGTCCCAATAGGTTGTACAATATATGGCCTTGTGCACACCATTGCATGCAATAAAGACCTTACTGCAGATGAGGATGGAATAGTGGACACACCATCTTTCTTTCTTTTTTAAGTAACATACACACTTATTCAACTTGAAGTGAGGTTTCAGTAGTGTGCTAATTGGCTTGACATGCTTCATAGTGAACCTTTCTAGCACTCTTTCAACTTATCTCTCATGAGACAACCACAATCTTCTATTCTTCCTATCTCAAGTTATCTTCATGCCTAAAATCAACCTTGCAAGTTCTAAATATTTCATATCAAAAGATTTAACCAAATCCTCCTTCAACTTTTGGGTTTTTCTAACATGTTGACCCACAATCAACATATTATCAACATATAGAAGAAGAATGATGAAGTTGTCCCTTGTGAACTTCTTGAAAAGCACAAAAGCATCGGCATAAGTTCACTTGTAACCATGATCCATTATAAAAGAATTGAACTTCCAATACCACTACCTTGGAGTGTTTTAACCCATGTAGGCTTTCTTAAAATTGCAGACTATATTTTTCTTACCATTATCTTTAAAAAAAATTGGCTACTTCATGTATATCTCTTTTTTCAAATCTCCTATCAAGAAGGCTATTTTAACATCGAATTTTGTTGAGATTAGGATCCAAACAGGAGTCAAACCCAAAACTATTTAAATTAAGGTCATCTTGATTATTAATGAGAAGATTTCATCAAAATCCATACCTTTCTTTTGACTGAATCTTTTCACCACTAGCTTTGCCTTGTGTTTTACCAGCTTGTCACTATCATTCTTTATATTGAACATTCACTCACTCTTTAGTGCTTTTTTGTCTTTTAGAAGCTTCATAAGCTCATATGTATCACTGTTTTCAGGGAATTCATCTCTTCCTTCATAATTGCAAGTCAGAGATCTTCGTTTTTATAAGATGCAACCTTTATCACATTTTCTGACTTTCCTTTAGTAGTAACCAACAAGTATTTTGAACTTGGATACCTTATAGAAGATCTTTTCTCCCTTGTTGACCTTCGAAGCTATATATCGCTAGTTGTTGAATCCAATTACTCCCCATGCTCATTATACTCAAAGACTTCATCTTCAACATTATCCGAATGTAGTTTATATTGCTAAACATTACTAGGCTATATTGGATCATCATCAATATATGCTTGGTCACACATTTCATCTCCTTTATCTGTAAACTACTCAATAGTGGAAGCATTAGCAAAGAATTAACAATGTCATATGATGAGTGTTGTGTGATGACTTATCTCCTTTTAGAATACAAATACCTCTCTCATGCTCGTAGAATACCACATCTTTGCTCCTAACTACATTCTACTTCTTAAGGTTATAGAGTTTGAAGCCAAATTGATCACCATCATACCCAACAAGGATGCAAGATATCATCTCTGAGTCAAGCTTTTGTTTCTGATCCTTAGGTATATGTCTAAATACATTGTAGCTAAAAACTCTTAGATGATGATATAAGGGATCTTTACCAGTTCACACTCTCTTGAGAATCTCAAAATCTAGTGGAACTAAGGGAGCTCAATTAATCAAGTAGATTGCAGTTTAGACTGCTTCACCTCAAAATTTCTTCGACAATATAGACATTCTGAGTGCGAAACGAACTTGCTTCACTATTATACTATTCATCCTCTCAGTAACACTATTATATTGTGGAGTCCTTGGTTTTGTCTTTTCATGTATAAGGCCATGTGAAATAATCTTCAAGCACCTTAGAAGTATACTCACCTTTATTATTTGTTCGCGAGCACTTTAGCTTCCTCTCAACTTTCTTTTCTACCATGACATAAAATTTCTAGAAAGTTTCAAATACTTGACTCTTTGAGTTCAACATATACACCCAAGTCTTCCTTAAAACATCATCAATAAATATAACAAAATATTTATTACCCCTTAATGACTCCTTCTCAATAGGGTTATAAACATCTTAATACACTAACTATAATATCTCTAACATCCTTATAGATCTTTCCTTGAAAAAGACTATATATTGCTTTCCATCTAAGCAATGATTACAAGGATTAAGCAGTAGTGTGTTTTAAACTAAGATAAGGGATTTACTAGCCATAATCCCTTATCACTCATATGTCCCAATTGTTGATTCCACAGGTTTGGAGAAGTTTCCTCTTTGACTGTGTATATTTCTCTACGACTGTGTATATTTCTCTACCACCACGCACCTTTGAGTGTGTCATATACAACAAGCAATATAACTTTCCTCGAGCAACATTCATTGCTCTTTCTTACAGTTTCCACTTTCTATCCTCAAAAGTATGCTAAAATCCTTCTTTGTTCAACACATTCATTGATAACAAATTTAGACTTAGATTAGGTGTTGGACCCCAACTTTTAAATGGAATTTAGAAATATAAATTGAATTTAAATGAGTATGTTAGTTTATGTGTTGTG
>JANSVB020000430.1:2645816-2657376 GCA_025504935.2 Erythroxylum haughtii | reverse complement strand
TCCACTAAGTGGAACAAACCTTTGAGGTCATGGGTTCGAGTCGTGGCTCACCCATGACCAAAGAGGGCAATACCAATTAATGGAGTGGAGGAGTACCTGGGTCTGGTGGTGGGTCCCCTTCGTGGGGTTAAAATCCACCCGGATCCAACACTAAACTACCTAAAAACTATCTTCAACTTCTTTGGACAAATTTAAATAAGTGTGTATTTAGAAAAGTTAATTGGCTGTCCTATCTTATCGTTCAAATGTTGTAATATGATCTTGCACTTTATTATTCGTTCTAATTATGTTGAGTGCACTTTTTAAATTCTAAAAATTAAAAAAATATAATGCATACTAAGCATTCTACGTTAAACTAAGTCGATGAAACTTAATGTAACATAAGACTATTTTGTGAATGCTCAATTAGATTACGTAATAATAATAAAATTTTAAATACAAAGCTTCACAATTTTAATAAAAGTTTAGAAATATAAGTATATATGTTCGGACTTTTTATTTTATAAAAATATATAAAATCAAATCACAAAAATTAAATATTAATTTTTTTTGTTGTTTTATTAAAATATATCATCTACACACATAAATGTTTTTAATATATTAAAAAGTAGAAGACTCTTAAGGAAACTATTTAAACACTTTCTTTCCTTTTTAATCATTAGTTATAATGATAAACCACGCTTAAATATTGTGTTTTCTTATTTGATATAGTGTAAAATAGAAATTAGATTTATTTGCAATATTTCATTTTACACCTATTTCCAAAATATTTATGCATTATATTAACAACTTAAAAACATACATTATCCCACTTTTGACATTATATTTATTTATTTTAATAAAAAAGAGTATTTTTAAAAAATTATCATTTATTATATATATCTTTTAAGTTTATTAAAAAGAATTAGTACAATTAAAATTATTAATAAAAACAGTATGTTTAACTTAACATAATCATGAAAATAGATCAAATGTATGAACTTATTTAACGTGTTATAAAACGTTAAATACACCTGCGGAGGTTTTTATTAGCTTAATATGGATGCTATAATTAATGAATTATTTTTTGTTAAAAAATAAAGTTTGTATCGTTTATGTTCATGATTTTCTAGTAAATAAATCCTTTTATGTTTTTAATCATAAACTTAGAAATCTGTTATTTAATTACAATTATTTTAATGTTGAATAATTATACATCATTGCTATGGTTATAAAAGTCATGCGTTTGCCTGTTCTGTAATGAGCGGCTGAGATTACTCAGATCATTTAACAGAATATGATTTACTGATGTGATCTTTTCGGTACCAGTTATTCTGGTCTGTGCCACTCCATCTCACCCACGTATTTATGTGGAATAACTGGAGCAGGTGATTTTGTGCCGTATGTTAACTCCACGTGCATGCAAGCACTCGACCTCCACGGATCTGTTTATTTGGATCACCGGAAGATAGCGCGTGGCCTGGGTGCGGTCACTCGTCACTCCACTGATCTGCACAATGGTACCTTGGTAAATATTACAACAGCAGGGTGCATTAACGAATTTGTACGAACTATTGTTTCGCTCCGCTCTCTCCTACTAAAACCAATAAAAGAGGAGAGAGAGAGAGAGAGAGGGAGGGAAAAGAGGGAGGGAGAGAAATAGCAGGTTCGTTTCAATGGCGATTAGGGTTTTATGTTGTTCCTCTTAACTTCAATCTTCTTCGTGGTTTTAATAGACCCTCCCTCTTCTCCCTCTCCTCGAGAAGACCCGAAATTTGACATCAAAGCCAATTCTGTCTCGGGGTACTTTGGGTTTCGGATTTTGATTAATGCAGCGAGGAGATGCTATGGGCGTGCAAGAAAAATCACAAGTCAACTCCAATTCGATGCAGGTTGTCCTCTGTTGCTTTCTAACTGCTTCTCCGTTTTGCCCTAGAATTTTCAAGTGTTACAGGTTTCTAACATGAAAACGGCAGCTTGCTTCTTGACTACGATTGATTTGCTTTGGCAATATCTTTGAATCTGGTGTGGAATTGTTTTATGGAGTTGCTGGCTACCATATCTAGTGCTAGTTTAATTGTTGTAGTTCTTAGATGTTATTTTCCATTCGCAACTATTAGTACCAATGCTTTTTTATAGTTCTTCTATATGGTTTCAACGTGGTGCTTAACTGTTAAATCTCTCTTAGTGATGGAGGAGAGTGTTGAATTTATGTGCTATACTCATGGTTCCGGAGTGAGATATGTTGGAAGTGGTATTGTTACTTCCCAAGGTTGTTTATGAAGTTCGATCTTTGATACAACTACCGTGTTTTTAGAGGTTCCGAGATAGTTTTCTTCTCTTTGTGTACAGAGTATTCTTGACGTCCACGTTGTGGCTAAGTTTAGGATCTACAGGAAGCTGATTGGACAATAAATTTCAAGAGAATTGTTGTTATGTACATTTAAATGTTGGTGCTTCAGTGTGGAAGTAGCAAATGCTTGCTCAAATCAGAATATTCAATTGGTGAATGAGTTGGACAAGCTCTCTATAAGATGCATTGATTATGGCATACGGTTGGTGTGCTTGCTGGCTTTTGTTTGGAAGTATAGTGGTCCCTGTTGCCAGTTGCATGAGGAAAGACTGAAGGATCCTTGTCATTACTTTGTTGTAATGGGAATGTAGATGCTTGTTGTTCAAATGTTGTTGCAAAGTGATTGATACTTTAGCAATCTTCCTGTAAAAATGGAATATAGTGATGTAGAGTTGATGAGCATGTCTAATAAACTAATACTTTATATTGGTGATTTGGATGTATCTGGTGTTTTTATCTTCCGTTTCATTGGTTTCAAGATCAATGACATGGGATTATTAGTGAAATGATTGACAATTATTAGTGATGTTGTGGACTATTAGTATTACTGTTTGAGACATAATTATTGTTTTCCATAATTTCTTATCATAGAATAAACCTTGCAAATAATTTTAATGTTGATGATTATTGTCTGGTATTAGTTTAAATCTGGCTTCTCTGTTATATACCTTAAATATCTGCCCTACTGCCCACCTGGTC
This sequence comes from Erythroxylum haughtii, assembly GCA_025504935.2. Taxonomy (NCBI): domain Eukaryota; kingdom Viridiplantae; phylum Streptophyta; class Magnoliopsida; order Malpighiales; family Erythroxylaceae; genus Erythroxylum; species Erythroxylum haughtii. Next base: position 2,654,345 of record JANSVB020000430.1, on the reverse strand, counting down.
TTTCCAATTTAGACCATGATTTGGTCAATTTGTATGGAGAAAATGTTGGTCCCTTTAAGGTTTAGACAACAACACATCTTTTAGAAATCTTTTACTTTGAGGTTTAGGTTTTTGGGTGATAAACTAAGAGTGGCCTTTGCTCATTTTTCTCAATGATCATTCTTTATGTCCCATAAATTTTTTAATTTGTTTGCAGTTAGAAAATTTGAGATTCGGGTTTTGAGAGTGCATGATGAACATTATAAAGTGATGGAAGATGAAGCCTATAGTTCTGATATACTCACTTGGATGAATGTTGAAAATATTTTAGGATAATGATAATCTTTCATCATTCTATATTCTTGATATCTGAGAATGATATTCTATATAGGGAATATTGTTTTTCCTTTTGTATTGACTGAAAGAGATATTTATTACTCAGTGGAATGGTTATTTGTTAGTTTTGGTTTTAAGTTGTAAGTTATAGGTTTATTATTTTCTTCTTTCTTTAAAATGTATCTTTCCTATTAATTTTTTGTTCTTTTGGCTCATCCTGCATTATATTAACTGTTGGTCCTTTTTTTCCTAGTTTTCCTCAACAAAATATGAACCTTGAGCAGAGCACTCCCTTCTTAATTTTCTTGGATTTTCATTTTCCTAGCATGAGCTTAAAGTCACTGATGGAGCTGTTTCTTTTTTCTTCTAAATTTTCTGACATTTTCTAACTTTCAGCGAGTGAAGTTTTACCGTTTGAATGATGATGGTAAATGGGATGACCAGGGGACTGGTCATGTTACAGTCGACTATTTGGAGGTCAGTTATAAGAATTGAAAGAATTCTTTCTGTTGCCAATGTAGGATTTTTTGGGATTCTTTGTACTGATGAGTTATCCAATTGGTAGACCTATTACATTTTCAAATTAAGATGATTTGCAGAGATCTGAGGAGCTGGGTTTATTTGTAATTGGTGAAGAAGATAATGAGACATTACTTTTGCATCGAATCATGCCAGAAGACATGTACAGAAAGCAAGAAGGTACTATAATCTTTTGTTTGCTAAGCCATCATCGAGCAGTATGCCTTCAAAAGTTTATCTAATGGTGTACTTATTGGAGTGGGATTTAAGTAAGATGTGCATGAATTTTTTTTAGTGTCCAATTTGCTTCATTTTTTTTTCAGATACAATTATCTCGTGGAGAGATCCTGACTACGCTACTGAGTTAGCACTAAGCTTTCAAGAAACCACAGGTTGCTCATATATATGGTACAACAAATGTTCTCTTATGAATTTTCTCTTTTACTCTTTTTATTTTGGTGCATCAGAAAGCTTTTTCATCTACTGTCATATGATGCTACTACTAAAATTTGTTGTTTTTCTTCAGGGATCATATATGTAATGTGCAAAGGAACCTGCAGTTTAGTACACTGAACAGTAAGCACCTTAAATTCTTCCTTAAGGAATTATTTATTATTAAGGGACACACTTATAGCTACCTTAGTGGTGAGTGTATATATATGTTATGACGCAGTTTGCGTTGCATGTGAAGACAATCTATTGATAATCATTCTAAATTTTGCAGATGAGACATTTCACAATATCAGTAGTGAATTGAGGGAACTGCCTGCAGTAGAACTTTCTACACTCCCTTTGATATTGAAGGTCTTGAGTGGTGTTTTGTTTAGTTTTCAATTTTATTTTTTATTTCCTTATGTACTTTTACTTGTTCTCTATTCCCAACATGGTTTGTTGTGCGTGTGTATTAATTGATGGATCATTTAGTTGAACCCTTTTATCTTCCTACATCCTTGTCTATTCCCTATATCCCCCTTTTGTGAATGCAGTTTGAGGGCTTTGGAATCCCGAATTATGATTCCATTTTATTGTTTTGGATTCTGGTATTCTTAGTTCATTTTCTTTTGAGGGTTTTGAACTTTGAAATATTATTTCTTTTAAGTGTTTTGGAATTTGGTGTGTTTAGTTTATTTTTCTTTTGAGGTATTTGGAACTCTGAAGCTTGATTTCATTTTATTGTGGTGGATTTCAGTCTCTTAGATCATTATCAACATTGCTTGTTTGAAATGAAATGTTGTGATAAATTTATAATCTTGTGTCTAGATGTGATATTCTCTTAACTACCATTTCGCTCTTTTTACAAAATTTTTCTTTTTGCAGTTTCTAAAATGAAGTTTTTACATATCATAACATCATGCAACCAGATTGAAAAGTTAATTTCTGAATACCAGAAACCAACTTTTATCTCCTTGTTATTTTTTTGGTCTTAGTTCATCATTTCTTTATGGACGAAATTGTAGACTTTAAGAAATATTTTATATTAGAAATAAAAGATCTTACTTCTGTTGAATATTTCTTGGGAGGGGTATGATGCTTTCTTTGTAAGTTTTGGGATGTATATACCCAAATGTTCATAGGGTTTTTGATGGGTGTTAATGCAAATCTTACCTTTTTAGGCCATGTGTTGTTTGGAACTTTTTATTTAATGGAACTGGATCCTTTCTTGTTCTCTGATTGCATTTGGTAATGCTCCCACTCATTCGGTGCAATTAGAAATCATCTCAGTTACCTTAAAGTCCATATGCCCCGATTATTTTGCATCCCCCTTTTCATTCATGTCATGCTTTAAGTAACAAAGCTGAACTGTGTTGCAGACTTTGTCTGAGAGTGGCATTGCGGATCAGATGAGGCTGACTGAACTTATATTGAACAATGTATGTGTTTTTTTTAAACTTTAATCTTAAAGTTTGCATTGACTAGTTAGGGCTAGCTTTCCTACTTAACGTGACTGACTTTTAATCAATCTAAGACATCTCTCTGTCTCCTTTTCTGTCTTTTGGCCTGCATGTCCTTGTCTTTGTAATTTCTCTATCTTTTGTGTTTGTATGAATTCTTTTTATTTCAGTTTTTGATTGAAGTTGTTATAGTTTTATATTTTGGACGAATTTGTATCATAAATTCTTAACCTAGTTTTCACTTGTTTTAAAGTGCATATTTATGACTATGAAGCAAGTAATGTCTGTCAATGTGGCTGCTTATAAATTTAAATATTTAGAAAATGACATATTCATGCAGTTAATCCTTTCTAACGGGTTCAGGATAGGAGGTAGTGTGATGTATTATTTCGTCATATGTGAATCTAGTACTTCTATCCATTATTGGTTTGGAATTTTCTAAGTAACTTCCTGTTGTTAATGCAGCAAGAGTTTTTCGGGAAGCTAATGGATCTGTTTAGGATATGTGAGGACCTAGAAAACATTGATGGTCTGCACATGATATTCAAAATAGTCAAGAGGGATCAGTGAGTATCATGTTCTCTGTTATATACATCTTTTATGCACTATTGATAGGTTGTAATGGGATCTTTTTCCTTTACTTACAGTAATGCTCAATAGTCCTCAAATTTTTGAGAAAGTATTTGGAGATGAATTGATCATGGATATTATTGGTGCTCTCGAGTGTAAGCTCTAATCTTCTTTCTAGTAGCTATTTGTGTAGAAAATAATTTTTTTTTTCCTTTTGATGATTTTACTTTGCATGACCTGTCAGGGGATTGCTCTAAGTCTGCAATGGTACTATTGCATCATTAACATAATTTTACTAAACTCTCTTCCCATGCCAATTGCCATTTTCCCATTATCCAAGTAATTTTAACCTCCACATATTTGAATGGCTAATGTAGGCGTAGAACTCTGGTGCTTTAATTGTTGTGTAGTGTGCATAATTGGCTCATTGTCTCTTATGCATATCTTAAGTAATTGATTGTTTTTTTGGTTTTCTGATGTTGGTTGATATTTTTCTATTTCTATATGCAATGTGGTTTTGGTAAGCTGCTATATGCAATCACTTCTGATGTCCGTGATTGTAGTGATTCTACAGTGTGTATTTGACCACTGAGTGTTGTCTAATTGGTGCCTTTTTCAATAGAGAAGGTGCCTAATATCTTCTCGGGAATTTTTATTCTTGAACATTTATTCAACATCCAACCCATGCTAATCTGGACTTTTTGGACATTACCTGTTGCATTGCACTGTCAATGGACCAACCCACCTATCCACTCCACATGTCCATAACAGGTTATCTGTATGGTTGTTTGGTACTTGGATGATTATGGCTGCCTTAATTGGAGTAATAGTTCATTTTTACTGATACTGAATTTTTTATTATGCTTGCAGATGATCCAGAGGTTCTTCATGTCCAACATCATCGTAGTTTTTTGAAAGAACATGTTGTTTTCAAGGAGGTAAATTGTAGTTGCTTATTTCAAGATTCTTACTCGGGATTGTTGGTTTGGAGCTGGAACTTGTATAATGAAAGATTCATCAGTTGTCTTGACTTGCGCTCTGTCTCTCTTGTTTGATGTAAGGCCATACCAATCAAAGATCCACTTGTCCTGTCAAAAATACACCAGACATACAGAGTTGGTTATCTAAAGGTTGGGTACTGAAGACTGGAAATTCTGCTGGTGTACTCTGCTTTAATAACTTTCTTAGTTGTTGGTGTAGGCTGATTTTTGTGTTCCTACGAATGTGGGAGTTCTTACCTTCTTTCATTGCTTTCAGGATGTTGTTTTGGCTAGGGTACTGGATGAGGCCACTGTTACAAGCCTCAATTCCATTATTCATACGAACAATGCTATTGTAAGCATTTAAAATTGCTCTCTCCTAAGCATTGCAAGCCTTTATTGTTTTAAACCCTTTTGTATTCTGATTCAGAAGTGGCATTTTTTCCACTGATCTTTTTCTGATGTAGGTGGTGTCTCTGTTAAAGGATGACAGTACTTTTATTCAGGAATTATTTGCTAGATTGAGAGCGCCTTCCACATCGGCTAAATCAAAGAAAAAATTGGTAACCTTGGCATCTAAAGACATTATTTTGCGTCTACTAGTCATCACCTGGATAACTTGCAATGTTTAAGTTGGGAGTATTTTTGTTTTGTTACCTTTCACTACTCTATACACTTAACTTGTGTACCATTACTTTTCTTGGTTAGGAGTAAATATGTTAGCAAGGTGCAAATTGTTCCAGCTAAGGTCTATACACGTGGGAAGAACTAAAACACAACTGTTGAGTTAGCTAGATTGACCTGAGGTCCAAGCAGTAAAAGAGATAGCTAGACCATCAATTAATTACATAAGTTCTTTTTAGAACATGGTCATTAAAGAACTGTTAATTTACTTTCATTTCAATGATCTACTTCTCCCGCAATGATATCTATGCTACCTAGTATTGTCATAATATTAGCCAATTTCATTATTTTAACTAATTGAGAAATAATTTGCAAAAATTGATAAAATCTAGAGGATGAATTTTCCAACGCCAATGAAACCCGCCCTGATCCCCTATCAGAAAAACTCCCAACTCCCCTTTTGGTGCTTCGATTCTCACATAAAGTTCTTATTTCTACAATTCAAAACATAGAATTTTTTTACTAATGAACTAATATTCAAAATCATGCCACGCTCCATCCCTTTCTCGATTAAAATGCCTATTTTCTAAATTCTCATAAGGGTTGTAGGTAACTATTTAATGTAATGTACTGATGCGTTAGATAACACTAGTTAACAGGCAATAGCTCAATATTGTTCAAAAGAACCAGGTGGAACTTTCTGCACAAGGGTCAACTCCCTTACAATCTCAGGAAAAACTTCCAAGAATTATTCTCAGAACTAATCTCTCCCCTCTACACTCGTAAACTCTACTTTTATATCTCCTTATCCTAACCCACTTCTACGAGTTTCTATCTCCTGTATATCTCCTGCTAACAACCTGATATAGTATATCGCTATCTAACTAACTACTGTCACTATTTAACTATAACTCTACTGCTCTACTTCTTTTTCCATGTGTAAACTATCCATTCTCCTTCTCTGTGACCTTTATTCCTAACAATACCACCCGTTGAAGAATTAACCTTGTTTCCAAGGTTAAGCTCTGGGAATTGGCCGCAGATAAGCTCTTGGTCCTCCCATGTAGCTTCCTCCAATGGCTGGCCTTGCTAATGAATCAACCATTGATCACGAACAGCTTCTCGATTATGAAGTGTCCTACTATCCATCACTGCAACTGGTGTACACACATCAGGAGTATAACTCTAGAGGTAATTCATCCTGAACATGGTGGTGCCCGATAGCCTTTTTCAATTGGGACACATGAAACACTAGATGTATACATGCCTGAGGGGGAAGTTGCAGTTGAAATGCAACGACGCCCACCTGTTTGTCCACCAAAAATGGTCCATAATATCGTGCCGACAGTTTTGGATGTGGCCGCTTAGGCATCTTGCCGATGTGGACGAATCTTCAAATACACCCAATCTCCTACTTGAATTTCATGAGGATGCCTACGTGCATTTGCAAAACGTATCATGTGATCGCAAGCGCGTTCTAAATGATGTTTTAACTGTTACAGAGCCTCGTCACGACTCATTAAATCTTGCGCCACCGCTTCCACCATTGTTTCCCTAGGAATAAAGCGTGTGATTGAGGGAGGAGGTCTTTCATAAACTATCTCGAAAGGAGAACATTTAGCTGCTGAATGACAGCTGGTATTATACCAATATTCTGCCCAAGGTAAATACTCTAACCAAACCTTGGGTTGTTCCAAACTAAAACAGCGTAAATATGTCTCAATGGTGCGGTTAACTACCTCTGTTTGACCATCCGATTCTGGGTGATAAGCGGTACTGAATTTTAGTTGAGTTCCTTGGAGTGTAAACAGTTCTTGCTAGAAATTACTTAAGAATGTAGGATCTCGATCACTGACAATGGAAAGCAGAATGCCATGCAATCGGACAACTTCCTTGGCGAAAATTTCAGCAGTGAGCTGAGTAGGGATGTTTGACAAGAATAAAATGCTCATATTTACTCAACCTATCCACTATGACCAACAAGGTATCATAGCCTTTTGATTTGGAAAGTCCCACAATGAAGTCCATGCTCAACTCTTCCCAAATGGCGTTGGGAATAGGTAACGGTTGGAGTAAACCTGCTAGGGACGTAGCTTGATATTTGTTATGCTGACAAGTGTGACAAGCTGCTACAAAATCAGTTACAACCCTTTTCATGCCATGCCAAAAAATAGATTGAGCTATCCCCTTATAAGTCTTGTAAATTCCTTAGTGTCCCCCAGTAGGGGTTGTGTGAAACTCTTGTAAAAGCTTGGGAATCCATTCTGAGGATGCTGATACTACTAATCGTCCTTTATATTATAGCCTCCCATTTTCCAAGGTATAAGAAGGATGAGAATCCGGTTCCCTCTTAATTTCTTCAATGATTTGGCTCAGCTGTGGATCTGCCTTCACCTCCTTATCAATCTATTTTGGATCTTGCCAAAATGGCTTAGAAATAACGTGCAACTCCTTGTCCTCAAATACCCTGGAGAGTGCATCTGCTGCCCTGTTGGAAATTCCTGTCTTGTACACAATATCAAAATCATATCCTAGCAATTTTGCCAACCATTTCTGTTGATTTTGAGTTGTAATTCTCTGTTCCAGCAAATGTCTGAGGCTTTTTTGATCAGTATAGACTGTAAATCTTCTTCCCACTAGATACGGTCTCCAATGTTGAATGGCTAACATTAACACCATGAGTTCCTTTTCATATATGGATTTATTCAGCGATGATTAAGCTAATGCTTTGCTGAAAAACGCTACTGGTTTTTTCCCTTGTATCAACACAACTCCAACGCCTTTACCTGATGCATCATACTCCACCGAAAAAGGGTTACTGAAATCTGGTAACATCAAACTGGAGCACTGATTAGAGCGTTCTGGTGTCGCCTAAATGCTGTTTCTGCAGAATTATCCCATTTAAAATTTCCTTTCTTCAAAAGATTAGTAATAGGTTGTGCTATCTTCCCATAATCTTTCACAAACCTTCGGTAATAACCAGTTAGACCCAAGAACCCTCACAAAGCTTTGAGAGATGTTGGAATTGGCCATTGTAAAACGACTTCAATCTTCTTGGGATCCATGGCCACGCCATCTTTGGAAATGATGTGTCCCAAGTATTCAATTCTTAATTTCACAAAAGTGCTTTTTTTTGGTATTTGCATAAAAATGATGATGCTGTAACGTGTGTAATACCTTCCTTAAGTGAGCAATGTGGCTGTCCCAATCAATGCTATAGACCAATACGTCATTGAAAAAAACTAACACAAACTTTTTGAGGTAGGGTTGTAAAATCGAATTCATGGCGCATGGAAAGTGGTTTGTGCGTTGGTGAGACCAAACGGCATGACGAGTGACTCGTAGTGGCCATGATGTGTTCGAAAAGCCATCTTGGGAATGTCCCCTTCATTCATGCGTATTTGATGGTATCCTGTCCGTAAATCGATTTTTGAGAAATACACAGCTCCGAACAATTCATCCAAGAGTTCTTCAATTACTAGGATGGGAAATTTGTCCAGTATTGTGGCTTTATTCAACGCTCGATAATTCACACAAAAGTGCCAAGTGCCGTCCTTCTTCTTTACAAGAATCACCGGACTTGAATATGGGCTATTGCTAGGTTTGATAACCCCTGAAGCTAGCATTTC
>JANSVB020000430.1:2633286-2643907 GCA_025504935.2 Erythroxylum haughtii | reverse complement strand
ATGTTACCAAGACATTTGAAGCTGTTCCAGAGGTGTGGCAAAGTTTGATACAGGTATTTTATTTAATACTTATATAGGTTTTTTTATATTTGTATTATTTTTTATGCATGAAGTTTGTTGACATAGTTTCTTTCATTTTGATTGATAGGTTAAAGAAAAGGTGAAACATATTCAAGGGAAGCCTATACCTAATTTGGACCTTGTTTGCCAGATCTATAAGATAGATAGAGCTACTGAATCTGAAGCTGAAAGTGCAAAGGAGAAGGTTCAAAGATGGGAAAAGGAAAGGTGGGATATGAATATTGAGGACATTGACAATATGCAAGCAAATAATGAGGTTCATTTAGAGAGTTTTTATCCATTTGAGAGCAAGAGTACTCCAACAACACCAACAACTCAAGCTCCCTCATCATTAACTCCTTCAGTGTCAAGGCCATCCTACATGGGTAAGAAAAGAAAAGCACGAGTGGAAGATCAAATTTCTTCAGAATTACAAGTTATGTCCAATGTAATTAAAGAAATTGCACAAGGACGTGTTCTCTTGACACAATGAAATATTTGACGCAATGAAAGAATTAGGATTGGAAGGACGTGTTCTCTTGGATGCGGTTGATTGGCTTGTAGAGCATCCTAACTTTATTGGTGTGTTTTTTGCTTGTCCAGTTGAACTATGTTTAGATTGGTTGTCTAGGAAGATGGGTTGGTGTTAGGTTTTTATAGCTTGCTCTATTTAAGTGTGGAACTTTATGGATGATGTAACTTGCTCTATGCAAGTATGGATGTTTTTTATTTAATTTTCTGATGTAACGATCTTATGTCTCCTTATCACAGGAAGACATGTTAAACTTGTTATGATATTATATATAATTTGGAGTGAAATTTCAAGATTTGATAGTGCCTTGTAGTTGTTAACGCAAAAGAATTATTGCTCGTTCATGTATTTTTAAGCTTCCAAATTATAATAGTTTTCTATTAACTTCATAGCTCGGTTTAATCTAATGTCATTTGTAATCAATTTTTTCTTTTCATTTTAATAATGAAATTTTTTGATGATATTACTTATAATAAAATTGATGTTTATAAGTTATTCTATGTAAGTGTGAATGTTTATTATTTAATAAGATTACTTTTTAATCAAGGGTAAAAATATCATATGAAATAATTGAATTTATTTTGATTGTGTTGCAAACATTGAAATTGAATTCAATTATAATATTACTAGATTTATTTTAAATAGTATAAATTAAATTTAATTCATTCTCATTAATGTAATTGAATCCAATTCGTAAATGAAATCACTTATAAAGTTTTTACACACCTTAAAAGTCCTTTTTTTTTTTGACAAAGTTATTTGGAGTCTTTTAATTAAGCTTGCAACTACAGTCATTTGAGTTCGCGCTTTCTTCGCTTCTGTTCTGGTCCTATGCGTACTGAAGAAAAGCCTTTATAAGATAACAGTAATGTGTACTGTTGGAGTTTTGGGTGACAATCGAATTGAGAATGGTGGCGGGTTTGATGAGTAAATGGAGAAGCGCAATACAAGAATTGCTTGGTAGAACAGCCTTAGTTGCCAGGTTTCTTTGTTTGCTCCACGTCACCAACACCTACCTCTGCTCACCCACTCTCGTATGCATACTACTGCATTACTCTCTCTGTCTCTCGCTCTCGCTCTCGCTCGCCCCCTCTCTCTCGCTTTAATTCTTCTTCTTAGCACTTGTGAAATGAATGCAGGCATACGGGCCGAGCATGTTCCCGACTTTGAATCTGACGGGTGATGTGTTACTAGTAGAACACCTGTCCCAACGCTTTGGGAAGGTGCGTCCTGGGGACGTGGTGGTGGTTCGATCACCACTTGATCCTCGCAAGATTTTGACAAAGCGCATCGTGGGTATGGCGGGTCATTCCGTCACTTTCATGCCCGACCCTGTTCTTGGTCGCCGCTCCCGCACTGTTGTGGTATCTTATCATACTTCTTTCATTATCTCGTATCATACATCTTTCATTATATCGTTTCATTCATTTTGTAAGTATCAGTTATAGACTTCGTTTTTATTCTTTTCAATCTCATCAAATAAATGGACAATCTTTAATGTCGATTATTTTAACATCTACATTTTTTCTTGGACTTGAGTTATATTGGGGAACATGGGATTGTGTCTGTTGAGCCTAAGCCAATATGAACTTGGTTTAATTTTGTACTGTTTCCTTTTTTTCCATTTCCTGTCTCTGTTGCTACAATGCCCATAACTGATCCAAAAGTCAATAGGGTTGTTGAGCTGAGGAAGTGGCAGATGTTAATTTCATACTGGTGCACAAAGTATGAGCTTAGTGATTTTCATATTCGGTGATGAAGTGTTTTGAAATTTTCACATTCCTCTGCTTTGCATTTTTCTCTTCTCTTAAATGGAAATTGGAAAGCATACTTGTTAAGAGGCTATATTGTGATGCAGAGTGAAGGTCAGCTTTTGTAATTTTATATTTCTTCATGATGAGTGCCAAATTAATCTGTCAAGATCACCTAAATATCTATTTTCTTTTACCCTTTCATTACTTGACCTTTGTTTATTTACCCTTTCATTACCTAATCTCATGCTGTATATATTCATTAATGTTAAGGTTCTTAACCTTTTTTATTTAACAATTGTATCTTATTGATAGGTACCCGAAGGGCATGTTTGGATTCAAGGAGATAATATATATGACTCAATTGATTCACGACTTTTTGGGCCTATACCTTATGCCCTTATTGAAGGCAAAGTGTTATTCAGGGTAATTGCTTAATCTCTTACATTCAACAATTTTGGTGGTTGTATGTTAGTCTTCACGAAAATATCAAGTGAAAGTGAGATATTTATGTCTATAGTTAACTGATATGATTGCATGATATTCATAATATTGAAGTGTAGAAATCCTTTGTTATCCTCTACATTTTCATGCAATCCTGTGAAGAATGATGTTAGGTTACTCTTAAATGTAATGTACTGATGCGTTAGATAACACCAATTAACGGGCAATAGCTCAATATTATTCAAAAGAACCATCCACCTTCTGCACATGGGTCAACTCCTCTGGAAAAACTTCCGAGAATTATTCTCAGAACTAATTTCTCCCCTCTTCACTCGTAAACTCTACTTTTATATCTCCTTATCCTAACCCACTTCTACGAGTATCTATCTCCTGTCTATCTCTTGCTAACAACCTAATATAGTATATCGCTATCTAACTAACTACTGTCACTATTTAACTATAACTCTACTGCTCTACCACTTTTTCTGTGTGTAAACTATCCATTCTCCTCCTCTGTGACCTTTATTCCTAACAAGGGCCCCCTGGAATTTGTCTATATGATCTGTTGAAGTCCTTCTTGGCCTTTGAACTTCAATCTATGTTTCCAGTCATATTTTCATTGAATTATAATGAAATGGGATAAACTTTGTAATTCACTTATTTTTATAACATTCTAGACAACCATTTCTTGATGAAATCTTTGAATTTGCTTTTGATTTCCATTTGTTTTCAGTATAAATATTTTCTGTAATGATTTAACTGTAGTTTAGTATACTTTATAAGCTGGGTTTTGCCTGATGATTTGTCGAATTGAGCGGCAAAAAGTTCGTCTTTTGTTTTACTATAATTACTAAAGGTAGAAGAAATCACAAAAATTTGCAAATTTGACACCCATAGTTTTTAGATTTCAATTTCTTCTTACATCTTTGACACTTAAGCATCTGTTATTTATATGTCAAGGTGAAAAGCTTTTTTTCAACCATACTGTGGAAGTATAGATAAAAGATGAGCTGATAGATTAAAAGGTTGAAGTAATCACAATTAACTAAGATGATATGAGAAATGATAGAATAGTAATTCGTTATGTTCAAGTTCAGTGCGTCAATGATTTTTTGTGGGTATTTCTCTTACTAGTATATGCCATCACGATATTTTCAGTTAATTCTCCATGTCTTTTATGGCGTTTGACTCTCTCAATTTTTATGATTCAGGTATTTTTCTTGCATGAGTTTTGTAGCCTAAGTAAAAGTTTGCAGCTGTCTCAGTGGCTCCGATTATTTAGGTACTTGAACCACCTATTCTAGAATTAATATTGTAACTTTCTTTCTAGTATCTAGGTATGGTAGCTCATTATTATTCAGTTTACTTGTTAACTTATTGCACTTTAAGAGCTAAAAGTTAATATTTTCTTGTAGAGATCTCGTTAGCGAAGGTATTCTAGAAATCATTGCTGAAGCTTTACAGAATGAAGACAAAAAGCTTGTATTGACGGGGTAATAGTGACTTTTGTTGTTTCTAATGATCATTATATTGTTCTAGTTCTTTGTTTACCTTTGAATTTTTTACCCTGGTTGCTTAACCTGTCATTACTTTATTATTCTGGTGCAGGACAGATATCCTTATTCTTTTCATGAACCGGGATTCAAAGCTTCTGCGTTCTTATCTTGTTCGGCAGGAAGGGATCCCACTTCTAGGACTGTTGGTATGTGTGCCCAATAAGTTTATTTGGTTATTGTGCACATCTTTGTGGAGATTCCCTCCTATCACATGCTGATATAATAATTCCTTGAAAACCTAATAACAGGAAACGAAATGGGTTCCATTAGTGGCTTGTGATGAGACTTAGCTTTGATGTTATGCCTTCAAAATTGATATGAAGAAGCTCAAACATGATGGAATCGTGGGAGTTCCCTTGAAGGAAATTAGTTCATAATCATTTTCTTTTGATATCTCGTATAAGGCCATAAGATTAAAATTTAATTATTACAAAGTGCTACACTTTGTTGAGGTATTGATTTGATTTGTATTAAAATTATGCATGGTGCCATGGTTTTGGCCATTCCTTAAAAGTCGAATGGTGGCCTTGTGTTCATCAACTCTTGAGTCTTATTTTTTAGGTCATTTTCTTCTCATTAAGGATAATTTCTTTGCTTAGAGAACAGTTAATGAAAATTGAAGAGTTTTGAAGAATTTTTGCTTCACTTTTAAGCTGTATGTAGTCAAGTTACATTTTGTTAACCGCTGTTGGTTTGGTAATGTTATTTTGTTAGATTGTTACTTTTGCATTAGGCTTTTTGCTATTTATTCATTTCTTAGCTTTCTATCATAGTTGCTACGCTGAAAAATTTTGACGAAAGGAATCCAAGGGACCTTAGTTACGATCAAATTTTGGTGTAGGGATTTTAAATTTAACTGTTCTTTTGGTAGATATATGTTATGAAGCAACATGCATGTTTGAATTCCATTATTTGCGTGTAATTTCTGGTAACTTTTGGTTCAAGCAAGTGCCAAACTGCTGTTATTGTAGTTCGTTTTCTTTGGTTGTGTAATGTTATTGTAGTTTGACCATGTTTCCATTAATTCAGAGAGCTAAATAGTATCTCATTTTTCAGGTTAAAGGGATGCTAACAGACTTCAAAGGCGACATGCACTGCCAGTTTCTTGAGATTCTTCGGAGTTTATTGGAGACTGAAAATCCGCAGGTGCCTGCCTCTATAGCTCATTACACTATGCATCCATTATAATTTGCAATTAATTTTGTAGAATGTTCATGAAGTTTTGATATGTATATTTTCTATTGTTTGTTGGTTTGCTTTTTATTGTTAGTTTGATATCTATGCTAGTACTTTCTGCTGTTCTAGCTGTTTGGTCATTAATGTTTATTACTTTTTTCTCTGTTTCATGTCCATACCGAGTGAGTTCTTATTACCTTTAAAGTTAATGCTATAGTAAAAATTGAATTAATTATTGGTTCTGCTTTAATATTTGTGTATACCAATGACTAATTGACGTGTGTTAGGAAGTTAGGAGTTTCAACCTGTTATCTAATGTAGGGTGTTTAATGGGTAGTTTTAGGCTTTTGCCCTAGAGAAGACTTCAAACAAAGATAAGAGTTGCTGTGTTATCGTATCTTCACTGTCTAGCTTTTAATAAACTATCTAGGTTCCTTCACTTGGAAATGGAACTTGCTGAGCATACTTCTATAGCATGGTTGTTTATCTTATTGGGGAAGAATGCTATTGGCATTTATGGGGAATGTATTTCCCTTTTCTGTGCCTCAGTTCATCAGCAGTCCATTGGATTTGACAGTGATCTTTCATGCAGAGGGATAATATAATAGAGATTTTCTATGAAAAGCACTTGAGCCAATTGATTGATGTTATAAGAGCATCATGTCCTACCAAAACTATGGCCCGATCCAGTGATAGATCTTCAGCGTTTGCTGGAAAAATTGAAAATCAAACTTGTGTGAAGCCAGAGATACTTTCAAACATATGTGAATTGCTATGCTTCTGTGTTCTGCACCATCCTTATAGAATAAAGTGAGTTTCTAGCATTTTCTTTCTGATCCTGCAGGCTTAATTGACTGATGAAAAGAGACGAAATATGAATTTCTGTTTTTTTGCAGGTGTAATTTTCTCCTAAATAATGTTATAGAAAAAATTTTGTTACTCACAAAACGGAAGGAAAAATACATTGTAGTTGCTGCAGTCAGATTTGTTCGCACGATCCTGCTCCAACATGTAAGCTACATTTTGTTATTTCTTAGTTTTCCTTTCCATTTTTGAAAATCTTTTCTTCTTGTCTCCTTTATGCATTTGCCTCTTGTTTTTATAAGTTGGGTCACAAATGTGGTGACACACCAATATAACATTTCATATTCTTATATAATCATCAGCCTGGGTTGCTATATTTATCTTGGAACATCCATAGCAGTTTCTTTATTTCTTCTCTGGAGGGTTGGGAATTATTCCACAAATAATGCCTATCCTCGCTGTATGTAGTTTGTTGGAGGCACTTAATATCAGTTGGGGGGAAGATATTGATTATGGTACAATCCTTAATCAGTTTTGGGTGTTAAGATAAAATTGTTGTATAACGTGATTCTACGAGTTGCAAGAGCGAGCTTTATACAGGTCTAATCAAATCTCTCCTATAGACTGGTTCTGTTTCGTAATCATTTTAAGATGACTATTTTCTACTTGTAAAATTCTTATATTCTGGTTTCCTTAAAACAGCTTCAAAAGATGTAGTTACACGTTCTCATCCTGAACATTTTTACTCTTTCACATTCCTTGGGTTGTTATGGCTCTCCATATCTCTTGACGGGCTTATTAAATTGCTCACGAATATCTTTGTGTATTAGTCTTTGGTTAATACTTTTTCTTATGTTTAAGCAACATTATTTGTTATTGCAATATTTGGTTCTCATGTGTCAGGATGATGAGCATTTGATAAATCATTTTGTGAAGAACAATCTCCTCAAGCCAATTATAGACGCTTTTGTTAGCAATGGCAACCGATATAATCTGCTAAATTCTGCTGTCTTGGAGCTGTTTGAGTTTATCCGCACAGTGGTATGGTATTAATACGCCTGCCTTCTGCTGCAATGATGCATAAGTTTGTTTTCTGATATCTTTCTTTTTTTAGGCAAACCTGAAGTCATTGCTCAAGTACATGGTTGATTCATTCTGGAATGAGTTGGTTAAATTTGACCATCTGGCTTCCGTTAAGGCTTTAAAAATAAAATATGATCAGGTATCCTATATTTGGTTTTTTCCTGATTTTCAAGTAGGATTATTGTATGCTTGTGCTAAGTAGTGGAGTAATTACAGTGCCTGGATAACAATGGAGCAAATATTGCTAGGACAACGTCAGATCCAAGAAGAAGGATTGATCAGCGTGCACTGGAAAAAGAAGAGGAAGACTACTTCAATGGAGACAGGTAGGTTGTTGCAAATCCTGCAGTTTGAACAATTTGTGGTACATCAACCTTTCAAGTTGCTTAGTTTGAACACATAAGCAGTGATGAAGAAGACACCGCATCTGCATCACAATCTCCTAAAGTACATGGTCAATCTGTTTTATCCAACGGTGTTGCCACAAGGTATGACATATTACCCCCCTATACGTGAGACCTGTCATTTTCTTAAAATTTTATGTACAAGCTGTTATATGCTTTTATCCTCTCCTTTGCTTTGTTGTCCAAGATCTGGACTGGTTGATTATGATGATGACGAGGATGAGGAAGACTACAGGCCACCACCTGAAAAAGAACACGGAACTTCAGAAGAAGATGAAGCTATGGAGGCGGTTAGATTGAAGCGCAAATTGCCATTGAAAGATAAAGAGCCTGAGTTAGCAAAAAAGCAGCGATTAGGGAGAAACTCCAAGTCAAGGGAGGGTGTTTTTGCCGCGCTGTGTTCACCACTGAGCCACGCAGTCTTACCTAGCAAGAAAAATGCTAGTACCATTCAAGTAGCTTCTTGTTGTACGAACACAAACAAAGACTTGGTTGAAGAAAATCATCAAGAGAAGGACCCTACCATTTCCAGGAACAGTTCTGATAACAGTTGTAGTTCTCATGGGGAGAAGGAACCTCCCGCATCTAGAAGTTGCTCCGATTTTTTGCACACCTTAGAAAACAGACAGTTAAGCGGAGATGATTGTCCTTTAATACCACCAAAGTCCTCATCAGAGATGACTGTAAATGGATCTTAAAAGTTATTTGATAGATTAATGTACCGAAAGCTGGTATTGTTAATTTCGTAAAATGTGAAGGGACCGAGAAACCCCAAATAGGAAAGAACCGACATAGGAAGGATGGTGGGTTGAGCGGTTTATGGATTGATGTTGATGATAGGGGACTGCTGTACAGGGCCACCCCAGGTCAGGAGGAGATACTTGTGACATGGGTCTTCATTCACCGTTCTCACTTTGAGGCTTGAGCCTTATAATCGTTGCTCTATACAAGAATGCAAAGCATTAATTTTTTTAAAAATCTTTTTCGATAAATCTGAGTATCATTCGTCCTTTTCTTCTTCTCCTTTGATCGTTGGAACCATGGGCGGATCTACAATGGGGCCACTTGCCTTCACTGTCTTTAACAAATTTTCTATAAAAAAATATCATTTTAAGTTTTGCTCCCATTAAGAAAATAAAATTTTGTTCTTATTAAAATTTTGTTCTCATTAAAAATAAAATTTTGCCTTTATTAAAATTTTTTTTTTGGATACGCCCCTTAGAGTGGTGGTAGAGAAAAGGCATGATAGTTGCCCTTCATAGGTTCCTTTTCTAATTCTAATACTAGTTTATGCGGTTGGTGCCTTTTATATAATAGAGGAGGTCATAAGCCTAATGTTCTTAGCCAGTGTAGCGATCTAGTTATAGAACAATGTAAATTACGGTTTGTAAGTGACTTTCTACTGTTTTGCTACACCTAACGCCCTCCGTACTTTTGCCCGTGTTATATTGGATATTGGTTGGGTCGGTCGTGCTGGGCTCGAATCCAATCATAACAACCCATGGACCAATCGGTCTATCTCTCAAAGATTGGTCTCACGCCTATCGACTATACCAGGGCTTATTTGTAGAATAAAGTATATGGATACTGGTTGCGTATTAGGCCACTGTCTAATACATCTTCGATTGAAGAAGAAGCCCTACTCCTGCGTGGAAGACAAGTGTTAAGACTACCAGCTCCTGATGATTTAGACCTTCCTGAACCCAATCTATCTGTTCAACCTCCTACCCTTGAGATCATTGAAGAATATGTTCCATCCTCATATGCATATGTCACTACAATTGCTTTTGAAGAAGAACAACCGAGGGATGATGATCGACCCACCTCATCCTTTGACTTACAAGCAGAAGTAATGCAGCTACGCAGAGAAGTCAAGGAGTTAAAGGAGATGGTGAAAGAATTATTGAAGCGTCAACGGTCATAATCATTTTTGATTAATAACAAATAGGGGGAGAAACAACACGGAGAAACGAAAGGAGGAGAAGAATATTTTTGAAGAAGAAAGGAAAAGATAGGGCGAGGAAGAGACGGAAGAATAAGCAAAAAATGAAAAAGTCAGAAGATGACAGAATGAAGATATTTTCTTATTTTTCATCTGTAGATTTTTCCTTTTACAATTTTTTACCTTACTTGTATGATTATTTGTTATCATAAAAAACGGGGAGATTGTTAAGTCAAAATGACTTTACATGAATGATGTTGATGAAGTACAAATAATGGAAAAGAAAAACAGACGAAGTAGAAAAGCAGACGAAAGCCAAAAACAGACAGAAGTTATTGAAAAGCAGACGAAAGTTAAAAAAACAGACAAAAATTGAAAAGCAGACGAAAGCCAAAAGCAGACGGAAACAAAAAGCAGACGAAAATTGAAAAGCAGACGGAAGCCAAAAGCAGACGAAAGCCAAAAGCAGACGGAAGCAAAAAGCAGACGGAAGCAAAAGCAGACAGAAGCAAAAGCAGACAATAAAAAGCAGATGGAAGCAAACCATGTCAGAGTCAAGAAGCCGTTTGAGTTAGTTACAGAACTCAACTGAATAACAGTTTCTTGAAAGAAGCAAGACGCAAGAATCAAGAAACAGTTGAAGACGAAGACTATAAATATGAGTCGAAGTCGAAGACTGAAAAAGTTACGAAAGTTACAAGAGTTACACACAAGTTACAAAAGCTTACTAGAGAAAAATTGTGTGCAAAACTTAGAGCTACTTTAATGTAACAAAGCTCAACAATCTTTCAATTGAAAGTTGTACAGATAGCCTGCAGAGGCTAAGTGTGAAAGAATACTGACTGTAAGAGACCTGAAGAGGCTCGGAG
>JANSVB020000430.1:2543381-2554341 GCA_025504935.2 Erythroxylum haughtii | reverse complement strand
TGTCCTTCCTCTTGCGATGGAAACTGATCTGCTTGGTTTCCTATAGTGAACCAAGTCTTAAATCAAATAATAATTAAAGAAAATTAATCAAAAAGCTTCGGAAAAACAAAGAATAAAATGTTGGAAAAAGGGGCTTCGCCGCGGCACTTCGCGGCGAGCGCTCGAGCACGTCGCGAAGCGCATGTATGCGTGCGCCGCGACGCACGCTCCCCTGGCACGCCGCGATGTGCACCAGATGTGCACGCGGCGTGCACAAATTCGCACGCCGTGGCGTGCTCTTGAGCACGTCGCGACGTGCGGGTCGGGGAAACGCTCCCGAACCCAAAAAATCCCAGATTTTCTAACTCCAATCCGTTCCAAACTCAAATGCAACACATCTAAGGCATAGATCAAGTCTTCTACTACACTTTAAACCCATTCAAAGCTTCCAATCCATCCTAAAATCATCAACCCAAGGATTTCTCCAACTTTTCACCCAAAAACCCTAAATCATCGATTATGCTCAAACCAAGCTATCTTAAGGTTAAATCCATCCACAAACAAGATAGAAAGGACTTAAACTTACCGAGTAACGCTCCAAAATGTCGGAAAACCCGAGAAATCGGAAATCCCCACTCTTCTTCTTCTTCTCCCTACGACGGTTTCTCCTCCTCTCTTCTTCTTCTATCTTTCTCTTTTCTTTTCTTATTTCAAATTCTAAGTCTTTTAAACCCTAAGGGATGGTCAAAGACCAACTTACCCCTCCTATTAAGCCTAAATCCAATCCAACTTAAGTGAACTTCCCAAAATACCCTTGCACAAAATAAATCCTCTAATTCCTTATTAACCATTGACACACCCAATTAAATCAAATCAAACCATAAACACATAATTATCATAATTCATGCTTAATGACATCACACAAAAAATTCGAGGTCTAACAGACATTACGGGAGAGGTACACGAACCTGAACCAGAGCCAGAAATCACCTTACATGCGTTGACAGGATGGACTGGCCCAAGAACGATGCGTATGACAGCAAAAATGGGTTCTCTCGAAGTGGTGGTGTTAATCGACAGTGGGTCAACACACAACTTCATCAGTGATCATTTGGCAAGTATGCTGCGATTACCAGGGGTACCAATAAAAACATTTACTGTTTGGGTGGCAAATGGAGAGCATTTGAAGAGTCAACGACGTTTTGATAAGGTAATAGTGAATTTACAAGGAACTGAGTTTTATCTCACACTTTTCTCACTGCCGTTATCAGGTCTTGATCTTGTGCTTGGCATTCAATGGTTGGAAATGCTGGGTTCTGTGGTTTGTAATTGGAAGCAATTAACCATGGACTTCATCTGGAATAATCAAGCCAGAAGGTTGCAAGGATTAGGTGAACAATCTATTAAGGAGGCAACATTAAAAGAAATCTCAAAAGAGTATCGATGGGGCCAAACATTATTTACGGTATGCTTTCCTTCGACCACAGAGGACATCTTACATGGTACATTGTGTGGCGTTGAGCACCAAGATTTGCAGCAGGTATTACAAGAGTACAAAGATGTATTCCAAGAGCCCTCATGCGTACCACCTGTGCGTGAAGTAAACCATTGCATTACACTAAAGGAGGGCACTGAACTGATTAACGTACATCCTTACCGATATTCTCATTTTCAAAAAGAAGAAATTGAAAAGCAGGTGCAAGAGATGCTAAATTCGGGACATATACGTGCTAGCATTAGTCCGTTTTCGTCGCCAGTTTTACTTGTTAAAAAAAAAGATGGTAGTTGGCGATTTTGCACAGACTACCGCGCACTAAATAATGCCACCATCAAAGATCGTTTCCCCGTTCCGACAGTGGACGACATGTTAGATGAACTATACGGCGCCTCATATTTTACAAAATTGGATCTGCGAGCTGGATATCACCAAGTAAGAGTAAATCCTCCTGATATTCCTAAGACTGCTTTTCGTACTCATAATGGCCATTACGAATATCTCGTCATGCCTTTTGGCCTTTGTAATGCACCCTCCGCATTCCAAGCCATCATGAACACTATATTTCGACCTCACCTGCAAGAGTTCATTTTAGTTTTTTTTTAATGATATTCTCATCTATAGCTCTACATGGGACAAGCATGTACAACACGTTATCAAAACCATGGAAATTTTGAGGCAGCACAAATTCTTTGCTAAGGCAAGCAAATGCGTTTTTGGACAACAAGAATTGGAGTATTTGGGGCATATAATAACACCTCAAGGAGTGAAGGTTGATGATAAAAAAATTGCAGCTATGCTCGCGTGGCCCCAACCTACTAACATTTCTGAATTGCGTGGTTTCTTAGGATTGACAGGATACTACCGAAAGTTCATGAAAAATTACGGCATCATTGCTCGACCCCTCACCAACCTACTCAAGAAAGGGAAGTAAGGGTGGCATGAAGAGGCTGAAACAACCTTCTCGGCACTTAAGCAAGCAATGACCACCACCCCCACTTTAGCTATGCCTAATTTCAATGATTTTTTTACCATTGAAACAGATGCTTCGGGCGACGGAATTGACGCAATTTTAACTCAACAGGGTAAGCCAATTGCTTATATGAGTCATGCACTTGGAGTCACACAAAAATCGTGGTCAACTTACGCCAAAGAAATGCTTGCTATTGTGGAAGCCATACGTTTGTGGCGACCATATTTACTAGGAAGGAAATTTTTCATCCAAACCGACCAGCGCAGCTTGAAGTATTTTATGGATCAACGTGTGGCGACACCAGAGCAGCAAAAGTGGGTGGCAAAATTAATGGGCTACGATTACGAAATTATTTATCGTCCTGGCCGCGAAAACTCTGCTGCAGACGCTCTCTCACGCAAACCAAACAGCCCTGAACTCCATCATTTACATGTAGCTGCTGTCACTTTATGGGAGGAGATTAAAGAGGCTTATAAGCAGATGGCCAAGGCTCAACCCAAAGGACCATATTCACAGCGCCAAGGACTTTGGTTATTTAAGGGGAGAGTGGTAATTCCTTCGTGTAAGGTGTTGCGCACTAAAATATTGCAAGAGGCACATGACACCAAAATAGGAGGGCATTCAGGTGTCTTACGAACATTCAAACGGTTAGCTCAGCAATTCTACTGGCCTAAAATGCACCAAGCATTTTGGGAATATGTCAAGCATTGCGTGGTATGTCAACAAATGAAGACTGATACACTTTCTCCTGCCGGACTCCTGCAACCTTTGCCCATTCCGTGCCAAGTCTGGGATGATATCACTCTCGACTTCATTGAAGGCTTGCCAACATCCCACAGACAGGATACAATTTTGGTAGTTGTCGACAGGTTAAGTAAATTTGCCCATTTCTTAACTTTAACTCATCCTTTTACTGCTAAAGGAGTGGCTGAAAAATTTGTTGATGGGGTCGTTAAATTACATGGTCTTCCTAGATCAATCATTAGTGATCGGGACCCTGTTTTTATTAGTCGCTTTTGACAAGAATTTTTCCAAATGTCAGGTACCAAGTTAAAACTAGGCTCCGCGTATCATCCGCAAACTGACGGACAGACGGAAGTAGTCAATCGTTGTGTAGAGCAGTACCTTCGCTGTTTTGTTCACCAATGGCCACGCAAATGGAGTACCTACATTCCTTGGGCAAAGCTGTGGTACAATACGACGTACCATGCATCTACAGGAATGACACCATTCCAAGCGTTGTATGGACGTTTGCCTCCCCTCATTCCTAATTACCATAGTGGTGATTCATTGGTACATGAGGTAGACCTGAGTCTTGTGTCCAGAAATGAGTTGTTGCGTCAATTAAAGGCAAATTTAGAGACTTCCATTAATCGTATGAAGTAGTCAGTAGATCAAGGCCGGCGGGATGTGACTTTCGAAGTAGGAGATATGGTGCTTCTCAAGCTGCATCCCTACCGACAACAATCGATTTTTAAACGTGTCCACTAGAAGCTTGCGAGACGATTTTATGGGCCGTATCCAGTCGTGCAGAAAATTAGAGCAGTTGCTTACAAACTTCAGCTGCCAGGAGGAGCTCGAATTCACCCAGTCTTTCACGTTTCATTACTCAAAAAATTTGTGGGAGATTTGGTGGAACAGTCTGCGGAACTACCACCAGTGACTGATGAGGGCATACTCTTACTCGAGCCTCTACAGATATTGGACACGCGCTGGGTCAAGCGGGGGAACAAGTTTGAAGCAGAGAGTTTGGTTCAGTGGAAGTGTTTACCAAAAGAGGAAGCCACTTGGGAGTCAACCCAGTTGTTGTTGAAGCAGTTTCCGCGTATGGACCTTGAGGACAAGGATCCTCTTGATCGGGGAGGTATTGTTAAGCCACGATGCTCCTCTCGTAGCCGTAAACCAAATCCCAAATATGTGGGATGATGTGGACATAAGTTGCATGCAGTAGTTCGTGGACAGTTTGACGTCATTTATTTCTGTTAGTTATGCTCTGTTTTACGTGAGTTGAGTTCCAATTGTGAGTTGTAAGTTTTCCTTGTATTTCGGTTTGTTTGTTCATGGCTGTGCTTATTTAAGTAGCCGATACTGTCGTCAATGGGATATCAAGCATTATATTTTACAAAACTGTGGTTTATTTCTCACCCAAACAGAAGTTGTTAACATTAACGTCAATCGCAATTGCTGGGACCTATCAAGTTATTGTCACAGTTAGATTATTGTCAAACTATCGGATTGTAATGGTGTGTGTGATAGTTTCTACATTTTCCAAACAAGAAAAAGAAAGAACCAAAGTAACTATGTTGGAGATAGAGTCATGGCTTGTCCTTTTATGATATATTTTAATATTCCATTTAATTTAAAAATTAAATTAAACACTTTTGTCTTCTACATTTCATTTCTTTAAAGTGATATTAAAAGCTATCTTGCATCAAACGGCTGAAGTTTAATGTAATTAAACCCCAAAGAAGAGGACTATCTAATTTAAAATTCTCTTCGAAATAAAGTTTTTACAATCGTCTTCACGAATTCTTATCAATCTATACAAATAAGCACAGTTTTGATATTTTCTGAAGCTACTCTACTTAGAAACTGATTTCAAATTCTTTGACGGCTTAAGAACTGATCCTGTTTGTGACATGTAAGTTGTCTTAAGCAGTACCAAAAGAATGTTTAAGAGTTCATTTAAGGCTCTTTTCCAATCAATCTGAAGTCCTGAACTCCCGTTGAACCTTCTTGTGCCCCACGATTTCTTAAACCAAAGCTCCAGAATACAATTTAGATTCACTTGAAATTTTTTGACCAGATTAGGCAATTAAATGAACATAATAACAAACAATCACTGTCAAATACTGCTCATTTAAGTGTCTCGAGGGAGAATCCAATCTAAATTGTTTGAGCTAAGTGAATATAAATTGAATTCTGGAGCATCCAACCGATCTTAAAAGTAAACATATTGAAACCAAAATGTCGTTGATCCACATATTCCTACGTTGCTGAAGAAAAATATTGAGGGTTGACAGTGGAATATCTGTAAATGCACGTGTTACATAACATCGTGGATTTGAAGAAAGCAAATGCGTAAAGGTGAATTAGACACAGAGAAACAATATCCTAAATGGACATCAAAATTGCAAAGGTTATTAGTACAAAAAAAGTGCAAACCGTTAATTGTAATCCTCAGTCATTCCTTCTGCTGCTGCTGCTACTGCTAGAGTTTTCCTCTGACAGGATCTTCAAAACATTGGTCAGGGCTCGTAAGCGATCCCATATGCTCAAACCATAAAGTGCTTCTACAAGTGACTTTTGAAAATCGAAGCCATTCTCCGCAATAGGGTACTATAAGGAAAAAAAGAAATAATGTCAGTTGTTATGGAGGTTATCGTCGAAAACATTGATACGTCCCTACTCTTCAAAGATACCTGAATTTGCTTTGGTATCACTGTCTTGACATATGGCCACCACCTATCCTCAACAACTGATTTTATGAGACAGCAAGCTCGTAATCCTTCCACACCAGCAAATCGTCCAAACCCACTGTCCTTTACACCACCAAATGGCAAGGACTGTAAAATCAAGATGTGCCATTAGATGATGCTTTGTCTTTCGACAGATTGGTAACATAATTTCTCTATTAACAGCGCTTAAATTTAGCACTTCATCAGTAAGTTACAGGAATCACGAGTGATCTAACCAGAGTGTTCATTTAGTTATAATGATTCACCTTGGGGACTCAAATGTCAACATCAACAATTGCAAATTACAGCAAAATGCAAATGGTTTTAAAATTAGCATTTTAAATTGAATAATAACCTGGCACATATAAGATGTTGCAAAGTCATTAATTGCAGCAACTCCACAATGTATCTGTGAACATATCTCTCTGGCACGATGCTGATTACGAGAGAAAACTCCACAGCCAAGTCCATATCTCGAGTCATTTGCTAGCCGGATGACCTCTTCATCAGTGCTGAATTTCATTATTGGCATAATGGGTCCAAACGTCTGCACATCTCAAATTTTTAAGGATTCAGTAAGCGGCATCTGAGCAACAAGTACAAATAGGAGCACATCATTTTCGTTAGAACAACGTCCTCTACAGTCTAGATGGTGAAGGCAAAAAAATGAAAACTGAAAACAAGGAGGCAGATTATGGACCGAACCATGGTTTCTGGATAATCAGAAAAAGAAATATTTTCACAAAAATTACGACATCGAACATTTTCAAATATTCTATTGAGATAATTTTGACATATTCCGGTTACCTCTTCTTGCATCAAATTCATTGTGTGGTTGACATTGACAATCACAGTCGGTGGGAAAAACTGATCTACTGCATCTCCACCCAAATGGCCAAAACTTCCACGAGCAACTATTTCTCCTCCTTTATCTAAAGCATCATTTACAAGGTTTTGAAGCTTCTCAGAATGATCTTGTAAGCAAATTCCTCCCATATCATATCTTCCAGCAAGTGGTGGCCCCTGCAATAAATGGTGATGGAAAGACAGGCTTATTCTAACCAAGTGAAAGAGCTTCTTCGTATGAAATATTAGCAGATGAATTAAAGATAAATAAACACTAAAAGTATTCATAGCTGTTAAGAGACATCTAATGAAGATAACGATCAAGTGACAAATAGGGAAGAATCATAAGACAAAGTTGCATATAGCAGACTACAACTAATACAATTGCGACTGAACAGATGGATTTACTTACAGCTGAAACAGATTTTACAATCCTAGTAACTTCACTAACAAATGCTGAATATACATCCTTATGAACATAAAACCTCTCAGCCCCAGCACAATTCTGACCACTTGATTGAAGAGCAGCCCTAACAGCAACTTGTGCAACCTGTATTTCGATAAAGAATTAAGTAGGAGACATATACGAGACAATGCTGTTATGAAATTCATGTTGTAAGGATCCATACATGATGCACATCAACATCTTCACAAACAATAAAAGCATCTTTTCCACCCAGCTCCAGTGTAACTGGTGTAAGTGTGCTGGAAGCATTTCTCATTATCTGCAACAAAGTAAATATTAAGCCCTTACAACATCAGCATCCCAATAGAAGTCCCGCTAATTTGTAGGGTCTAGGGAAACATTAAGCCCTTAGATTCACTAAATCCTAATAAGAAATGTGCACTTCCCTTCGAGGTAGTAACGTAAAGAAAGGAAGATCATAAAAAGAATGGGAAGGAAAATGTGTTCCAATATTGAAGGTCAACTATTGACGAGGCACTCCTGGGAGAGGAGGCTTTTTCTCTGTGCCACTAGCACCAAGGGAACTAAAAGGATAGGTTTTACAACTTTGAACATCGAAAGAGAAAGAGAGAAAGTTATATACTTCTGTTAGTAAGGCACTCACTTTAATATAGAGTGAAACAATTACCCCAAAAATGAAATTTGCTAAGTTCAACAAAAAACTCGTACCATCTTACCCACACCAGGTGATCCGACAAATATGATTTTATCAACTGCAGACACCAGTGCTTCTCCTGTTTCAGCAAACCTATGGAGAGAACCTTAGCAGTAGCTCAATAATATCAGATGAAAATATTAAATAAAACATTTTTAAATGGTCAATACCCAGTTATCACATCAACTAGATTCTCAGGAGCTCCTACAGCAGCAAGAGCAGCCTGAATAATCCTGAAATAGAAACATCCAGACCAACTTGCATTCTCAGACACCTGCACAAGCCGGAATATGCTTTCTTTTAACTTAGTGCTGATGGGTCACAAAATCATAGACTTGTAATATGGATGAAAGGTCAAAATAAGTGAGCCAGATATTTATCTTTATATCCCATAAATTTGAAAATGATAAATGTTATTCATAACAAGAAAAAACATGCTGTAATTTCAACAGAAAAGAACATCTCTAATTAAACATCAGATACCTTAATTACAACACTGTTTCCTGAAAAGACCGCTGCCAACATTGGATTGAAGATATTATGAAAAGGGTAGTTCCACGAAACAATGGCACCAATGACACCAAGGGGATGAAACTCCACCTTAGCTTTCTTGTGAAGCGTTGACCACCCTGAAGATCTGAAAGCATTGGCAAATTTTAGATAATGTAGTATCTAAATTAACTCAGCTTGGAGTGATTGAAACTTCTACACAAAATGAGAAAGCACTTGCACGCTACGTGGTAGAACAAAGTCCAAGAACAAGGCAAGTTAGTTATTTAGATAGTTTGCATAAGTAAATAACTACAAATTGTACCAAGAAATGCATTATGCAGGTGGAAAGGAAAACCGCGACCAAAACAACTTGATTTATAAGGCATTCTATTTGCTTCTTGGCAAGTAATGGAGATTCATAAAATCTAGACTGAGAAAACAAGATAAAAGTAAGAATAGAAAAAGGATAAGGATGGATGTATTCACCTGTATTCAGGCTTCAGCCACTTCTCACCCTCTGCAAGAAGCCAAGTGATCTTCTCACATGTTGTCATTATTTCCCCAAAAGAGGCATCTACCATTGTCTTAGCAGTATCACGTGAAGAAACTCTAAACAAAATGACAAAAATCAGGGCAGATGCCAATTTCTTAACTAGCATATAAAATTCATCAACACAAAAAGCATAGAACTCATACACAAGGATGTTGGACATCTCCGGTGCCCAATCCAACTCAATTTCTAACACAATGAATTGTTAATTTGCACCTAAGGTTCCCAAGACTTCAAACACAATTACACAATGAAATTTCAAGCACCACTTCCATTTATTTGTATCATTCATTCAATTACATCTGTGACACCCATGCACAACTAGAAAGACCCACATCTTAGTGAAAATAGTATCAACATTGTTGCAGTAAAACAACTTCCAAATCACTTATCACAGAAGAAATTCTTACTCGCATATGAGTTCTTGGTGTTCGATAATGTACTTCAGAAGTATTCTCAAGAATTGACGCCTTTGCTTGAAACTACTTTTTCCCCATATTTTCTGAGCCTTCTTTGCCTGTGTAATGCGCTCCTTGACCTGCCAAGTATTATAAAATAATTTCACAAGTAAGAGTTAGCAATTTTACAAATACATGTTCCATTATTATATGTCTGTACATGCACATATCACCTCCTAACCTCATCTGGTGACAAGGCAGGGTAGAATCCCAAGTATTTCATAGTTGCAGGTTCATAGCACTGCACTTTTTTGTCAGACTGTGGCGTCCTTCCTCTTGGAGGTATCTGCACATCAATCATTTAATAACCAGTATGCAACAGCTATGCGTGTATAAAAATTGGAAAGAGAGGGGCTGAAGAAACAGCAAATATACCACACAACAGTGCATTACTCATGATAAGATAAATAGCTTGTAGTTTTGCTCTAAAAACTGCTAACCACATAGTAATCAGCACACAACAGTATGCTCACCAAACAATTGAAAAGAAGCTCAGTGAAAAAGGTAAGAAATCTCACAAATTGCAAGTTCAAAGATCTGCTAACTAATGCAAGAATTGCGCTGATACACATCATCTATCAACTACACAACATTGCTTTTATTCATGATAAGATTAACAGCTTGTAGTTTAGCTCTTCTCATAACTCCTAACCACACAGAAGAAGGTAATTACCGCACTCAACTCAGCTTCAAATGCACATTCATGTTTTTTTTCTTCTTCTTCTTAGTTTCTATACAAATTCAAAAAAGAAGAAGAAGAAGAAGCAACACACACATAAATATAGATTCTTATATATATATCTATATCTGAAGCCGCAATATCTACTACTTCTAAAAGATAACTAAATGAAACATGGGGAAAAATTAGCCAAACAGAAGCGAAGTCAACAAGTAGAGAAGCAACTTAGAAGAACTTACATAAATGAAGCTGTTCTCCTGCGTTTGATTTCCTTCAGAAACTGTCAACAAAAACTCAAAACATTAAATTATAGATCCCCACTTATAGATATAATTCCCGATTCGCAAACATAACTCTGTATATATACTTTTTATCGATAGCATTAAAGCGTGAATGTACTTTTAACTTACTATCGGAAGTGTCGACGTCAATGGAAGGCACATTCGGCGGGATAAGCATCAACAAGAAACGACAGATCGCATAAGCGAGTGCAAGAACGATCAGCGGCCACCAAAACGCCATTTCGTTCTCCGAGAGAAATGTGGTCCTAGGGTTCCGATCAAACGAAGCTCAAGAAAGGATCACATGAGAGGGCGAGAGAGCATTGGGCTTGAAATGATTTTCTGTTCTCGAGAACATGGGAAACAAATCTTAAAATAATAGAGTGAAAGGCAAGGAAATCAATTAAGGAGGCGTTCGGTTTGAGGGTTTGGGGACGAAGGAATGAAATAATTATAAAAAATAGTGTTTGCTTTGAAGTTTTCAATTCTAAGGGAATAAATTTATTCCATTAAGTTTGGGAATCTACTAAATCCTCCAAATTGGGTAGGTATTGGTTCTGCCGGATTCTGGCGGAACTGAACGTTGCCGTTTGGATCCATGGGGTTGATGGCTTCTCGTGGGAGCTTC